>JAXGGS010025116.1:0-11619 GCA_035585475.1 Armandia brevis | reverse complement strand
TTAGTTGCTATTTCGACTTGGGATTCAAATAATTTCGTACTTGCGTAAGCACATGGGTTTTATTACAGATATTACAGAGAGAATGTCTGTTACGACTATTATCACGAAACATATTTATAATTCGCGAGGTTTCGAGTTTTAGTAAGGAAAGAACATTTTATTTGTCGTTTTAGAATTTCTGGAAAGATTCATGTTTGGTGTGTCCTAGTAACATTACAGAACCAAAGTTTGAAGTCGCACCCTAGGATAGATCTCCTCTTCCCTGTTTATAGCATTTGACGTACATGTATTAGAATTATTTGGTTGCGAGGTAGACATTAATTTATCCTCGTAACATTGAATATAATTTAACATACGTTTTTCGATGTTTACTTAATTGCGTTTTACTCTGTATTTATGAAATCCAATTTGAAGAGTGTTTTAATAAAATTGAGATAATCAAGATAAGCCGTTTTCGTCTCAGATTCGTTTTCAATATTTACCACTAGCCCCAATAAGAGTATAACTGAAAAAGGCACTATAGTACAAGTACATCATTCTGTACATATATCAGATGAAAACATGCACCTAGTTTCATATCCTCATTTCACGAGAGATATTTCGATCGGAACTACTGTCATACTAGACAGAAGTATACGATCGTGTCTCTGGTTTTCAGCAGACTCAACAGACATAGAGTGAGCGATCGAGGAAGGAAGCGACTCGCAATTTAGCGCCAGCATTTCAATCACCCGTGGTGTGAGCATGTACATTATGTACGTACGTCCAACCCTATGGTGAAATCATGATCGAACATTTATTTCATATTGAAGATATGTATACATATCCGGCGATGAAAATCGGAGGATATATGTTAACTGCATGTGCCTGCGGCTTTTTCAAAAACGACCTACCCATGTAAATCAATCACTAAAATTAGACCCACTCATGTAAACCCCATTAAATATAGCCCCACTCATGTATAACCTATAAATTTTAGTTCATAAATATTTCATGATAATTGATGCCACAGGACACCCATGTAAATCCAGTCCAGAAAACATACCCACTTATGTAAATCTGGCCCAAAAACAGACCCACTATGTAAATCTGGCCTCCAGAAAAAAGACCCTTGTAACAGCATATGCGGTCAACATTATCCTCCGTAACCCCCCGAGGTTGAAAAATACCCGATCCAGAAACAGTGTCATCAATATGGTTATATGGAGGAAAACCCTTAAAATTAAAGCCCTACTATTGAGACCCCGCACCGTTTCATAAAAACAAGTATCTTAACTACGCTCTGTATCTTACTGTCTAATCCATTCACTCTTAATGAACTTAACGGATGCCATTGTCAAGGGTATAACAAGTACGAATCGCCATGGGAGAATCCTTAATCACCCTCGAGAGTACCTCCGACGACTAAAAGGTCAACAAAATCTCGGTACAAGGTGTTAAGCGGAGATACTCTAGTTCCTGTCGGAGCCCTTTCATCTCATAAAACCAGAGGAGATCCCCCGCCCCGCAAATGATACCGGAAGAGACAAATCTTTCACTCTGAAAATCCGGGAGTCCTTTACTAAAGTCAGAGCTTAAAAATCGGCTTTCTGTTAAGGCTAAATCGGCATTATCCCTAACACCTTGTTTAATTAGACTACGAAGGAGAGTACCGAACTCTAAACACACCCATTCGAGTAGGTTCTTCAAACCAAGAGAACATTGATATCGTGATTAAGAATTGACGTCGAATTTATAGTGTACTTCAAGTTGGTTAAATATTTGCCATCCATAGATGAATAGGAATTATAAGCGATCTCTTTAACGGATTTGATGATTAAAATATCTCCCACCCTGTTTCTTGTAAATTAGAAAACAAATATGAATTTGTGATATTTTAGATTGGTTCCCAGAGATCCAAATGCTTTCTGGGCGCGTTTGGCGCTTAATCTTATTCATCTGCAACCTGACACATCAAAAACATGACGATCTAAAGGTTGAAAGTGGTGTCATTCGCGATGTATAGGTTCTATTCACAAGAACATCCAAAATATTTCCAGTGGACAGTGACAATTATCGAGCAACCCCACAAAAACTATTGGCTATAATTGGATGGACTGTTCATGAAGGGCCAACTGGTGACCGTCGGCTGGGGCCCTCATTACCTTCGGGGATTGATTCGCATGCTGGATCAAGACAAGCACCATGCTTTGATCATCGTAAAGCCCCCTAAAACCACGTAGGTGTTACGATTGATTATTATTTACTGTTTTATGACCATCGCCGACATATTCAGTGCATCGATAACGAGTTGGGAATAATGAGCAAAGCCAAATAAATATGGGGACGGATGTAGCCACCCTTTGCCACGCCAACCTACTCTGGGGACGAGCGGGTCAGACGCACCCCGGCTTTTGCCACATGCTCTCTGTCGCCTCCGCAATCGCCAAAAAGCGTCATCATCTTTCGCATGCTCCTCTCTGTTGTTAGCTATTGACGATTTCGTCTATAATATTGACTCGTGCGCTGACTGGGCAATTGAGCACCATGACTATATGTGCCTGATCTCCGGCGACAACCAATTTAGACGTTCTCCTCCCTAGAGACTCAACACCCTCCTCCGGACCGCAAACGAGGTATTCTTCCCCGCTGCACATCTCCGACACGCGACATATAAGGCAGGCATTTAGAGCTGTCTCGGAACTTCATCTTGGTTTGCCGGAGCTTTTCGTCGAAGTTAGACCGAGGATACGAAATTGTTGGACAATTGGAAGTGATAGCGACAATTAATCACTTCGCATCAATTAGGCGCGCTCATCTGGAAATCTTGACTCATTCGGTCTAATCACCTAGCGATTAAACGACATTTCTTGATCACAGAATACTTTCCCCTTCAAGCGACCGGATTGTTGAGACACCAATTTCAGCAGTCTTGAGCAATGGTATTCGGCAGATTTTCTACCGGGCCCTTGCCTAGAAAACAAGTTTATAGTGTGGTGATTGTACATTTAATCCTATTGTCTTTTCTCAACAACGTGGTGGAAGGAAACTGCGGCGTAGGATGCATGAACGGGGGACGTCTGCTGATGCCAAACAACATATTCGGTCGTTGCCGTTGTAAATGCGCTGATGGCTTCAAGGGACCTAGCTGCCAATTTTTCTCCAAAAGGTTTGCCTCCATGAAACGGTCTCCCGACGAGGAAGTGGAACATATACCAATTTGGGGATTACTCCGGTCAAGAATGGAGGATTTGATGATAAAAAACAAGTACGCAGACTATCCTGTAATTGAGTAACTCGCGGTCGGATTACAACGGCACCGTCGTAGGTGAGCTTCATTTTGCCGAGAAAAAAAAAGAAAAGACTATCATAGACTAAGTTTAAGAATTGTACGATGTGTAACTAAGAACATTAAAGTACCAGAATAGTGTAACTGTACGATGTGTCAAACGAGCATGCAACTGTTGTCAGCAGGAATGTTCGCATGAACGTATTCTGAAAGGTAGCATAATTGCACTAGATTATCGTTTATGAAACATGACGAATGCATTAGAATATGATTTTACACGACTTCCTTATATATGTGCGTTCGTTTTTGTACCCTGAATGGTTGATATATTTGTTTTCCTTTAATGAACATATGTACACCATAATAAATTTCGTTCGGTCATGTCCTCCGAGTCGTACCAACCGCTGCCGCATTATCTATCCCATTTAGAAATATCTCTTCGATTAGTTTGCTAAATAGTCTATATGTCTTTAAATATGATTAGAGTTCTATTCATCTCTCTGTTACTATGGATCTATCAGGGAATCAAATGTTTACTTTAAACATAACTGCAAGCTCTTGCAACATAAATTGCTGATCTATTAACAATACGATCATATCATTTAAATATTTGCACCTGGGCGTACGATCAGTACAACCAAAGATTGTCGAATATTGATAAGCTCATTGTAGCTTTCATTGATTCTTTCTTAAGAAAATAAAATGCCGTAAATCAATACCCACAAGGGATACCATCTTCTTGATAAAACTTTTCAACCATAGCTCTTACATCTCCGTTATTTTGGTACTAATTAATCATTCTTTTGGAAAATGTAATTGTATTTAAACATTTAGAGACATCACGATCGTTCTCCGATTCTAATTGACTATCGGGATTTTGTCAGTGGCGCTGTGAACGATCGCTCTTATGTACATATCCATCTTCAATGCTTTTGCTCACAGCGTTAACACATTTCTGTTGTGCTTAGCGACCCATCCAATTTCGTTCATAAAGTTTTATTATGCAACAAAGGAAATGCTTACGTATCTAAAATGCGGGTAGCGGGGGTGGTTAGCGTTCGGATGGGATGATCGAGCAAGTGCAAATCGTTAGTCAGCGCCCCGGTGCAATGTATGTGGGCAGCAACGAGGTCCAATGTGACCTTCAAGTTCTACTGCGGATATGCGTTTAATTGCGACCGCTTGTCCGGCGCGAAGACCACTGAATAAGTCAGAGGGTCTGTCGGCCTGTTGTGTATAGAGTTAATATGCAGTGTCAAATTTAGTTTACTAATGTAGAAGTGATTATAAGGTAATGAAGATTGGCAAGCCTCTTCCCTTCAGAACGGCTAAAGCGCGCGTTCCCTGTGTAACATGCGCGCAACGATCTCTCTACTCTCCAACTCCTCCAATTGACAACTAAATCCGGAGATGCGATGCCATCAGAACTTATTCAGACCATGATACATTAATTGAAAGCATAAATGTAGTTCTCAAATCCAAATATAGAATACAGGACTACGTTTTCTACTTCTACTTCAATTTTGAATGCCATATTTCGGCTAACGTTGCCTAGTATCGGCCCATGCCCGCATAAAACACACCCTTCATATCTATGTACGCCTCACTGGCAAACAATTCCTAAATTCTGTAGTACATAAAACCCATTTCACATTAATATAGCGCACATGTCATCCCCCTGTGGCGCGAAATCGACATGCTCCGGATCCAAACTCCAGAGATTATCTCACACCGCTCTAGGATAGAACAGACCTGAATAAACCAATTATCATATACCTAGAATACATCTAGGACTGCAGTGGCTGGTGTTTTACTGCTTGGAATGTGTTAGGCTGAATGTTGGGTGTATGTCTTACGTTGATTAATAAGATACCGGTAGTCGCATTTTCACGAGCAGTCGCTGTTTTAGACAGGTGTTTCCGGATGAAACTCAATCATTGATTACATCATAAAGACATTTATACGCAAGTTTTTTTTGACAACAGTAATTATACATATATCATGCATGCAGACGTGCAATAAAAAAGGAACTGACTTACCTCACCACTCAGTCATTCTATAAGGTTGTAGCATGAATTTGTCACACGCAGAACTTCCTCCGTTTTAAAAATGCTTTACGTGATCTCTTGAACTTGATGTATAAGTGGATCATGCGAATGGGAGATTGCCCGGTAACTGTCTCACAAATTGCGCGGTTTGTCCAATAAAGGACCAAATTCTTGAAGCGCGCACATATGTGAGTTTCTGACATAAATGAGACGAATATGACTTTCAGCTTCAGGAATTACTTGAAAGTTATACTTAAAACCCACATTAATGTGCGGCATAGCTTGCTTTTCAATTCGACCTGGCTATTGGATTGTAACATTACTATTTCATTTCGCATCTCGATAATTGAGTAAGACCTCAGATTATAGTAACAATTACATGCATTCAACTGATAACTAGTTGAGTAAGAAGATGGTGATAAGGAAAGAGAGTATTCTAAAAAAAACTATCTGTCTACCTGCAAAGTGGGAACGATGGGTTTTGATCGAACATGCATTTCGAAATTTTAGAGAACCTACCATACTGGTTATACATTGCTTAGAAAACAAAACTGTTACAGGAAACGAACATATGGGGTCTTGGTTGTGTGCGTTTGAATTTATTGAGCACAGACATAATTAAAAACCCGCATGTGCGTCATTTATGTTGATACGGCTTATGTCCGAAATGTCTTAATACCTTATTACCTTAATTGGACATTTACGGCTTATCGACATCGCTTGGAGCGGCAGCGCCTTAGAATATATGGCTGCTTTATAAACCTTAACTAGGGCAAGATGCGTCAAAGCGAAAATTGTCTACAATATGATTCAGAAATTATTGGACGACGGGCACTCATTCGGGCTTAACTTGTATGCCCCTGGATTTTCTTTCATGTTTCCCCATCAGTATTCATAGTTGTAGCGTGTGCTTCGCATGCAGTCATTGTGCTCTTCGCTATTCTTACCAGGTCCCCTGAAGATGGCTGTAACTTCTAATTCCACACATTCCTTACACACAGAGCATCCATGCTGAAATTGCTTGTGGTCAAACGCCATTTTTGAGCAAACAACTGCTTGTATTTTAGAAAACCTGGCGTTGTTTTGACGACATGAAAATCGGAGATAGGTATATTTATGAATTTATTGCATCAATGGTAGCGGAATGGGAGTATTCCGAGTCATGTAAGAGTTGAAAAGTGCGACCAAATTAGATATTACCGTTTCCTAGTTTTGTATAATGTTATAAAAGAACTTTAATAACGCCATCGTATACAATATTTAGGTGGCCCTTCTCAACATGGATTTTATTAATATGAACTTAAAATATCTGGACCACAAAAAGAGTTACAGATCAATCGTCAGTTGATAAAGTGGCAATCCTGGGAAATGTGTCCCCCTGAGGCAGCAACGTCTGTTCTCCCATCTTGCCATGCAGTTGTGATTCCGCAGGGCGAGATGGGCGGTGTCTGTGTGAAATGGACTTTATTTCAGATCAACAAGCAAATGTCGTGTTCTGCAGCTAGCACCCGGAGCAATTTAGGCTTAAAAGACTATAACTTCACCGTTTTTCACTTTCATCTTACATTTTGCTATTTTTGTTATAAAAATGAAAAGCGAACTCATATCTCCATATCGCAGACAAGCGCCTCATAGCTGAGCAGCAAAACAATTGGTACTGGTTGCCACCTTTTGTTGCACGTCGGGAGCATTCAAGCATTGCCTTTTTTTCAGTCTCCCGGTAGACAAAAAAGAATAATATCTAGTAAACACTCGGTTCAGGTAAACTCAAGAACAGTTATAGTGCACGAAATTGTGCCGCCCTTTGCACTTCTTGCACAAATTGTGCGACCATGATAAAAAGAAAATGAATTATGTGGCATTGACCGCTTCTATTTAGATTTTGACTCTGCCGACAAAGGCCATGGAGAACACTATCAATTCGTGTTCACAAAAAATGTCCATCTTATTTTCAAATCTCCTGCACGACCATGTCACCTCATTTAACTGACGTTTTGTCTTTCTAGTCATCAGCCTCATCATCATCAACTCTGGTAAAACGTCACCATCCCAGATCGGCGGTGGCGTATATGGTCGCATTCCTCGACTGAGTCATCTAGTCAAATTTTATGTCCAGGTATCACCAAACGTAATGGCAGAAACTAATACGAATGATGTCAACCAACAGGATGTTGTACTTCCGAATTTTCCGCGTCGAGTGAAGATCCAATTCACCAGACTGTTGAGTCTCTGACGCAGGTATATACCGATCGACAGCTACCGACAGAATGCGCAAATTAAGCATTGTTGCTTATGAAGTTTATGATCGGTGATATTGTAAAAGTCCTGTCCGCCTGAGCAGTTGGCAGACAATTAAATTAGTTACCGGTTAATGCATTTACGAGCAATCACAAGGATGAATTGTCGTCATACAATACGCACCAATATTATCGGTAATGATCGTTGATTACATCCATATAACGGATAAAATAAATCCGGTTTAGGGGCGTTAATTTGAGTTATTGTCCCAACACTTGACATACCGCGTGGACGGTACAATTGCGTCACATGGACTACAACACGACATTAAGGATGTGGGATGTTTATGTGCGCTTTGACCTGCTAAGCTGGGCACCAGATGCTGGAACAAGTGGGTGTATGTCTCTATCGGAAAAGGCTGCAGGTAGACGAGATTATAAGTGTATATTACAAGGCAGTCCTCTCCGATGGCAAATAATGAGCAGTTGGCGAAGGATGCAATTACATGCCGTTTGAATGGTCGTCTTGTTTTGATATGGCCGAGCAATATATTTCAGCACTCCAATTTAGACCACGGAAACCTTATGAAGCTAATTTACTGTCATTATGAGTCTCAACATCCAAAAGATAATGCCCTGTTCGATTCAACAAGAGCGGCCAATGCAATTATCTCCACTTGGCCAGCAACAATTGGAGTTGCAATATGATCAGAAATGTGTTGACCTAAATCTCTACCTTTCACATATCGATACTCTGGATTTAAGCCACATAGGTGTATTCGTATCGCTCTTGTAGAATATAGATGAAATAAATTTCAGTTGTTTGATAAATATGTGCACATAAGTTTGTACATTTTGTATAATTGGATAAATCCGTCACATATAACTAATGTTCGATTTTTTTCTCATATGCTTTAGATACATGCCTCGCCGAAACAAATCAATGCGATGTCGCATATTTGTTCAAGAAAAACTGAAGAGGTTGGTGGTAGAATCGACAACTGAAATGAAAAGAATTTCATGATTCAATGGGATTCCCTTTGTCCAAAAATGGATGATTTTATTTTGTGTGTATTATTACAAACAATCGATCTAGACTAATTATTTTTGTCGGACTTAAAAACTGTTTTGCGCATGACACAATAAGAGCAGTATTTTGAGAATATATGTATTAAATTAATTAATGGTATGGTCTGACCTTAAATATAACAATATACTAAATCCATTGAATTTGAAGGTTCAATTCTGTGAACTTATACTAACCATAAAATACGTCCAAAAAAATCCATAATCGTACTCAAAGCTATTCAAGTTGATTCATCCGCTTGTATTTGGTTGCACTAATTAGTTCATATTCCTTGCATGACTGGCAAAAAACCCATTGGCACGGGTCATTCTTATTCTATTATTGCAATCTCTCTTCTTTAAAAAGTGTGAATACAGCATTAATCTTTCGATGCAAATAACTGTTCATTCTAGTGGACCAGTTGAGGTAGATTAATAGTTTTCCATTATATTTATACCAGAAGCCATAGATGGGAGACACCATGTCTGCAACTCTAGCAACTCAAATCATGAACGTACACTAATTTCGCATCTGAACCTGCGGGTGGTATCCTTTAATGTTTATTCTTTAATGTTTTGAAACAGTCGACATTAACACACACACACCCCCCCCCCGTATTGCCAGGATGAGTGTCATACATCAAAACGTTTGCATACATTCTATTAAATATATAATTGTTGCTAGAGTCGCAAAATTGCGTCCAGATTTGGCCGAACAGATAATTTTCTGTCTTCATTTGGCGCGGTTTTATTTATTACACTTATATTCAATATTATATCTTTCAATTACATGTAACATGTCTAACTTAATAATACCCTACATATAAACATAATATATATCCAAGCATAATACGCAGAGAACTGGTTTTCTCCTAGCTGGAATAGGTATAAAGTGTGTAAGCAAGCAACACCACAAGGTATCAGAAGCTCGTTGACCAATACAGCCGGAGCTTTGTATTAAGTGTCTCTATTCGGTACCAACCGTTATATATCGAGCCGTCGCGGGCTTTGTTGCTCTGCGTTGGATGCAAAAAAGAACGGAGAATCACTCACTTTCCCCTCAGCGGCACCTTTTCCTCAGAAGTTCGGGGTATAAATGAAAGGTGTGGCATAAAGAAGGTCCAATTAATGTTACAATTTCTATTTTTACAATACGGAATCCATTAAATTATCATCAGGATATTAATAAAAGGAAACTAAATGGTTCTGATTATATTTACAATCTGAGTATTTTCAAATGAACTCAACCAATTCATATACAAAAGTTACATCAATTATAAAAGTATGTACATGTCCACTAAGCATTTTGCTATATGACTAATTGTAAATATTGTGACCACATGTTTTTAAAAGTGGTATTGTATCGGTTTCAGTAATATAATTCCTAGTTTCCTATTGTATATTGCATGCGAGCTAGTATCATTGTACCGAAACTTAGATTGGTCAAATAAAGAACCCCGCAATTACATTTCTCCGCGTGTTATAGCGTACTAATATTAACACATTTTTTCTGGGAACATGCTCAGTGAGTTATAGTTTTATTAATTTACGACCAGTGTGGTGGTGCGGCATGCAGGGACATTTCTTCCATAACAGTGGTGTTGGCGTGGGCGTGGGTGTGCGGGGGCGTCGTTTTATTCATGATTACTATCCACATTGAGGGAAAGAGATGTTTATAATAGAGTGCTAAAAGTAAGCACAAGAGTGCGGGGGTTCACTAGTCCATGCGTGCGGCTGCTGAAAGACTGATATTCTGATATTGTACGTTGAACATACCATGGGCCAATTCCGGGGGGCCAATTATTCAATATACACATGCATTACATTTCATGATGATTAACAGCTATAATGTTTGTTAATAATCGGATTCCTAGGATTCCTAGTTAAAATAATTTAACTTGCCTGATAACCCGTTGGTGCCTAATTTCTATATGTGTAAACACACTTTTAAAAGCCATCAATCTTTTAAAATAACAAACTAATGGAATTCAAAGCTACTGGTATGAATCATCCCCGGCTTAGTTGCGCTGGTCTTGCTACTAGTTACTTCTCACCACGGTCACCAGTTTATCGTTTATCGCATCTCGCCCACTTCGCCACGCCTACTTTGATCAGCGGAGTAGCTGCCTATACTACTCTAAATACCGAGATGAAATTTTACCGAAGACATTTCCCGTGATCACATGAGCAAAATGGTGGGTGTCAAAACAAATTTATTGTCTTCTTCAACTATCTTCATGTAACCGTGATATTTTACATTTTGTCGTATGAAATACTTGCAGCGAGGCTCGTGAATTAACAGAGCTGCTGATAAAATCAATATTCAATCATGGCGGCTTAAATCTATCTGAGTATATCCTGTAATATGTGCAGCTGCCCAGCTTCCCCGACTGCAAAGAGGCCCAGCATCATTATAATCTCATGTTTATGAATGCCCCTCCAGAGATCGATCAATCGAACTCACCGATGTCGATTACTGGTCTGTGATTTTCCCATTGTACGAATATACTCAATGGAGAAAATTGAGGCTAGTACTCATGCAGTGGAGAGTAAATGCCATAAAGTTTTTTTTAGTCTGGGAGTTAATATTATGTCCTGATATGCATAGATTTTTCTGCAGTAGCTAGGTATATCAGCTAAGGGTTCGATATCTTATTCATTATAATATCGCATGTTAGCTTCACATGTTCAATTTTTCAGCCGTCGACTCCTCAACTGTCCCCTGCGGAAGAGCAAGAAAAGCTCCTAGAAGAAGCACTGGGGGTGGTGAAAGTGCAATCGTTTCAGATGAAAAGATGTTTGGTGAGCTGAAACTGTATAAAACATTATAATTGAATTTCAAGCACTAGATAGTGTTGCTGTTACTATTGATTTATATATTAACTCAGGACAAAGCAAAACTGATGGACGGCTTAAAACATGCCTCTAATATGTTAAGTGAACTTAGGACCTCCATGCTATCTCCAAAGAATTATTACGAGCTGTGTATCCTTTAGTTTTA
>JAXGGS010025005.1:0-15393 GCA_035585475.1 Armandia brevis | reverse complement strand
ATCCTAGTATTTGACAATGTCTATCCACAAGCATGAGACGAGATAAGCTTGTTTTCTGGTGAATGTAGACAGAGTGACGCCGGTAGATAACTACCAGAGACAGAGCTGTGATGTAATGTCCTGGCTCAGCCGGAGATGGGCGAGGCAACCGGGGACAGATGATCAGATGATACCCGCATAATGAATATTCAACAGCGAAAAATAAGGTTAAGAACAAAAATCATTCATTTGTTGGATGTGAATAATTCATGGTCCTGTAGTTTGGTTCCATAATTATTTAAAAATAATTGCGGCATTGATAAAAGAACTCCAGATACACAATGGACCATAGGTACCTCACCCCTGAAGTCAAGGAATGAAAAAATAATATGAAAGGAGCTGAGGGCAGAGGTAACGGCCCAACATTCTCAGCTGCGAATGAATATTGATCTTACATTATTGATTTTGTTGATACGATCTATAAGATTGATGCTCTAACCTACTGACGTGGGGATGAGCTGGTGTAGGTCACCAGGTCACCAGTGCGATAACTCCCATATATACGCTCTTTATTCCTATGGAGCCTAATAACTGATTTCATTTCGTAAACCTCTGCATTCTCATATGTAGCGCTGTTCATCGGAGGGCCGAAACTACTGATCAACAGTCACGATGACATTTTCAGTTGTCGTTGTGACACTGTTACTCTGCTAGTTGCTTTGTCAACTGTATGTCGATAAGCGTTGGTACATGTATATGTCTCCTAGTGATCTAACCACAATATGTTCCAACACATCCAAGGTCGTCCCTTTTACTGGCGTGTTAAACCTGGTCAAACAACCTGACATCATCTCACCCAGAACTACCGAGGTCACACTTCCTCTATAAGCCTCTAGAGACGGGAGCCGCAACCTCCGCCATAATCACATGTCAGAGGTTAACCAGTGGGATCCACCCAGAATCACCCAGAATCACTGGGCTTAGTCTCTGCCCGCTTCAATCATCAGCCAAATATTACATTGGACAGTTCACGACTTTCTATTCTCATAAAAGTAATTTGTTCAGAACAGATCGGAAACGTAAAGCACCGCGAACTGCACACCCCAAATCAATAATCCTGTATTGATAACGTATTTGAGTGGATGTTTATTTTATTTTCAATAATTGTCCGCAGGAATCAGAATGGCCATGAACAAGTTACGATTTACAAGTGCGTTATATGGCTAATCTGTGGTGACTGATCCTCGCCAGAAATGATATCGCTAGTTTTTTCAAATTGTAACAAACGTCCCTCTGATATAACCTACAAGACAATTAATAACATTACATTGGAATTTACCAGCTGAGGGGACGATCGATGGTAAGAGTTTCTAAGTTGGTTGTTCTATATTAGAAATCTGGTCATTGCCACTGGACTCTCACCATGGTTCTGTTCGTATCTCTAATGGTGTCAAGTCTATGCGCAATTATTAAAACTGTGCAAGCGCGAAATTGCTCCTTAATTGTTTTGTGAATGACCCGATCAGTTCTGAAAAGTAGATACATTTCTACAACAGGACATTTTTGCACAGAGAAAACGCAAACGCGCTTGAATTGTTAATACAAATAGAACACTGAGTTGTTATTAATCAGTTGAACATACTCGTGATCCACATTTGCAGTAGCCTCATCAATGATGATGATTTTATTATGCCTAAGAAGAGCTCTGGAGAGGCACAGCAACTGTTTCTCTCCAACACTAAAGTTACAGCCACTTTCTCCTGCTTCTGTATCTAATCGCTGGCTGAGATTTCTCACATGTGCTCCTAACTGAACTAGGTCAAGGGAATGCCAAATATCCGTATCGGGAAACTCCTCGAACGGGTCAAGATTGTACCTCAATGAACCACTGTAAAGGACTGGGTCCTGTGGATTGAGGGTTTGCAATCAGCAGAGCATTAAACAATCGTTTACTAACTAAAGTTGATTTCAAAATCGTTCCCTCTCACCTGTGGAATGACTGAAATATTTCGTCTGATGTCTGGCAGCGGAATAGACTTTATGTTATGATGATCGATATAAATGTCTCCATCGAAGTCAACCAATCTTAACAGGGCACGGAATATGGAACTTTTGCCAGCCCCTGTTCTCCCTATAATACCTATCTGCGATGTACAATCGATACTTATCAATTCATCTGATCCATTACACAATACTACAAGGAAGTGACTATACACGTTATTAGATACCTTCTCATTCGGCATGACGGTGAAAGAGAGGTTTTTCAGTACTGTTGCTTGCGTCCCATGGTAAGTAAGATTGACTTGCTCGAAACTAATGCGTCCTGAACTTGGCCAGTTTTCTGGGAGTACACCTTCGTCCGTCGAATCTTCCTGAGGTATCCTCATGTACATCAATATTCTTTCAACTGCTGTCATCTATCACGATTATCGAAACAAAATTCAGTCGAGATTTGTGTCGATACCCCGATGCTATCAGAGCGATTGCGATGATTTTACAAGTTACCGCATTTTCTAAATCCACAGACTCAGGTATGATAAACTGCAGATATTCAATCATGGTAACGTTATACAACACAACGAATCCAACCAGTGTTCCGTTAATTGTACCTGTAACAGTACGAAATAGTGTAGCATGAACTATTTTCATATAGTGATGATTGAATAAAAAATATAGCACATCTACAGGGCATCAAATCGACTAAACAGCTGATCGTGAATTGCTTTACCTGACAGTGCAACACAAAAGGCAGTGACCAGAATAACAGCCAGATATAAGGTGGTGAGCACACCTACTATTAAACCCATCCACATATATGAGTTAATAAATAAGCTGTAAGCACTGGTGTGTGTGTTTTGTGTGATGTGGAACTTCTCCAGAACTTGTCCCTCTTTTCCAGACGCCTTTATACTTTGATGGCCGTCCATGGTTACTGATAGATGAGAGTAAATTGGACTCCTGGCTAAAAAAGATGAACAGATACCAACTATCAGACTAATAAACAATACATTAATATTATACTGCATTGGATTTGCTCTTGATATAATTTATAGTGATATTACCAACAGCTTCCAGCCGTTTGAAGACGCGCCCGCTTTTAAGACAATACCACCTTAGCACATACATGGAGAGCAGGTAGGGCACTGCTGCTATTAACATCCATGGTAAGATAACGACAGAAAACACCAGAAAACCAAGGAACAAAGAGCCAATCTATATATCATTAATAATAATATTTGTTAAATCATGCTTATGTCAGCCTCATGTAGTATTTACTTATTAGACCTTGAATATCGGCGATGGATTCTAACCATAAGTGCAAAAAACAGATTCTTCGCCAAGTCGATGTCCACCAGACCTAGATCCCGCGAAAAACGATTTAAGACAATACCTGGAACGAATTCATTCCTAGATATAAGAAGACTAAGAGGATCTAACTTACTTAAACGCAATCCCTTATAGAATGAAAGCCATCTTACCAATCGGGGTTCTTTCGAAGAAGGTAAGATGTCCTTTTAGTATAACAGAGAACATGTTATCATGAAGATTCCTGGCAGCAATTGTACTAACAAAGAGTATAAGTATACTTCTTAACAACTCCAGAATTAGATAACTAATAAAAAGTCCACTGTATATTCGAATGTGTGTCACACTTGAATTGTTCTCGGATGCAGAATGATTTCCTGCAATTCTGATGTTTTCATTGTTTTCTGCCCTGAGTATAAACGGATAAGTGATTATATTCCTGTCACATCACCAGGTCAGATAATAGAAAAGTGCACGTACGTGAATGTATTACCATTCTGACAAACTCCAGTCTCCAAGGGTGTAGCATACCTGGTGTAGCGAAAACAATTATGCATTTATTAATTATTTCATTTGAGTACAGCATTATTTGACATCGGTAGAATTAATCTTGTTGAAAAGTGAACACACCTGACACGGGATCGCTACGAGGAGGTAAAGCAGAGCGAGAACGAGGCTCCCCCGACCTGAGTTAATATAATTCCAATAAACGCTTGAAGAGACGCTCCCATGTTCCACCTCCTCCTCTTGTGGTTCATCTGTTAACTTAGATTTCACCTGTACATCTTTTTTATGACCTGTCACACTTGTGTTTTCCACAGCTTCTAGACGAGCAACCATCGCTAGTTGTGGTGGTCCGTAGTAGTTAATGGATCCCTTTGGTTTAAAAGGTATCACAAAACAGGAGGCCATACCGCTATTACTGAATATTGTTCAATCGGAAACCCAGTACAATCTAATATAATTATAGCAATACTCACTTTGTCCATTACGATAACCTTGTCAGCAAACGAGGCATATTTTACATGATGAGTGACAAGTAATCTGGTTTTAGACGACAGCATGCCATTAATACACCTTCAAGATAATCGGCGTGTCAAAATAATACAATTACGCTCAATTAAGGACATAGTACAATTACTCGGAAAGTTATAATCATACTTGTCTATAATTGCGTCTCCGACGTTTTTGTCAACCGCACTGAGTGGATCGTCGAGAAGGTAAACATCTTTATCCTCATACATAGCCCTTCATATATAATTGAGCAGATTTACAAACGATTTCCCCTTGTACAAATTGTAATGAAAAAGCCCTCCCATTAAATAAAATAATCACTCCTTGATATATGCACAAAGATTTTGGCCGAACCTTGCGAGATTTATTCTAGACTTTTGGCCTCCACTAAGAGTTAAGCCTCGTTCTCCGATTCTTGTTTGGTCCCCATCGGGAAACTGACTTATGTCCTGCAGAACATGTGAATCATACTTATCCACACATCTATTTTATTAATTAATAGCAATATTGTTGGTAAAGTAGTGGTTAAAAATATGGATGATATACCTGTTCTAAGCAGCAAGATTTGACTACTTTGTGGTAGCGCTCTATATTCAGCGCTTCCCCAAATAAGATATTATTCTGCACTGTGTCTGAGAATATCCAAGGCTCCTGAGCCACATAAGAGAGTGATTTGTTACGAGTGACGCAGACTCCAGATATAACTCTCATATGTCCAAGGATAGCCAAAAGAAGAGACGTCTGCAAAAAATTCAATAAGAACTTTTTGAAATAGTTCACTCAGAAAAAGAACAACTTAGTTGAAAAATTAAAAAATGCGCTCGGTACCTTTCCTGCCCCGACAGGGCCAAGTATGACAACTAAATCACCCTAAAAAGGAATTACATTGTCAATTTACATGAATCACTTAATTTATTTCATAATTGAATATGGTTAATAGAACATACTTTAAAATCTGTATAGTTTACATGATAATATTTCTTTCCACTCACTATTTGTGTCGTAAATGATATGTCTCTCAGATGAAATGACCCAACCTCATCCTGTAATTGAGATTTTAAATCTGTTCGAATATGACACACATTCGATCACTAAATACAAAGTTTAGGATTTACGATTTACCTTCGAAAAACCCTGGTTATGTTCACCGTCATCGTCGTTATTCCAATTTGCATTAAATCTCCTAAGATGAACAGTGTTTTTGAAATCTTGTATATCCGATTCTTCTATGATTTGTTTGCTCTTCCCCCTCACGTTGGTTTGCGATTTGATTGTGCCGATACGCAGGAATGCCTAATTGGTGGAATTAAACATGATCGTCAGCATGGCGATTAGGACAGCATAATTTCTAATGTGCTCATATATTGCTCACCACAAACATTTCGGAATATTTCTAAGAATTTACCTCCACCCGTTTGACTGATTTATAAGCGACTGATAAATCTATCACGTTCAGACAAAAGGACGCCGAGTGGTTTCCACAAACTTCAATCAGCCACATCATTCTAGAATATCAAAATGGCAGAATTATAACAAACACTCAGGAATAAAAAAAACTATATGTACTCAGGACAACTGACCCAGGAGTAATCAATGTGTGTACTACTGATAACATACGTACCTGATAACTATGCCTGGGGTAAGAATTCCTCCTGTGAAGAAGAACGTTATTACTGATATGAATCCGGCTAAACGTGCAGACATCATATATTGGGAAGTTAACCAAACGTTCATGGCAAGAAGTTTCCTGGCTTGGCCTATTTCTGCGCTATATCAAAAGTCGCGTTTCACGAAATGTATCAAATTAACAACATGAATTATCATTCGGAATTGTTCGGTGTCTTTTTGCGAAAAGAATGGTACCTTCGATGTTTAGAGATCACGTTAGCAAAAAGTTTCTCCCAGCAATACATCTTCACCACATTCATACCACGAATGATTTCATTCATCAGTTTTAACCTTTCGCCAGTAAAGTTAGCCATCCTTTCTCTGCAATGGCATCTTACGATATCCAGTATGGAGCGGCATATATAGCGTATAACTAAGTTTGCGTGATCAAACATTTTATTTAATGCTGCATACTATATACGAATAGGTATGCATCCGAACCTCCGTAAGACTTACAAGGATGAATGCTTAGTTAAATAAATAAATATAAAATGTTGGAAATCAAACATTAAGATAGTACAAAAATATCAGAATATATACCGTAGTAAAAGTAACATAAACTTCTATAGTACCTTGTCTTCTCGGCAACCGGTCCTAATGCTGTCACAATTACTGTTGAAGATATGATAAAGAAAATACCGGCGAACACGGACGGTCCCACGTCTAAGTAAAGCAAAGTAATTATAACCGGAACGGTTACAGGAGAAGTAACAACGTAGTAAGGCCATTTCATACACTGTAAAGAATATAATATATACAACATTTATAAGTACTTGCAAATATACAGGTAACTGAACCGAAGCAATTACATCCACCGCCAGTTTACAACAAACTAAGCAGACGTACACTACACACTGTCTCTAAATCGGTGGACATTAGGGTCAGAATACTTCCAGACTTGGCTTCTCGTACCTCCATCAAAGTCATAGACAGCAACTACAATAACATTATATAATACTTCACAATACAACAAAATCGTTTTGAAGATAACATAACATGCACTACAATAATAATATGGTAATTTTCTCTTGCATTTTCAAAGATAATTGCGGCTAAACCAACCCTCAGCTGCATCCCAAGTCGGAAAGTGATTTTTTGAAAAACCATGTTGACAACGCATTGTATAAATGACAACAGAACCACAGCACATCCGATAGAGTAAGCATATCTAGCGGAGACACTGGGGTCTCCAGATAAATACTTGATAATCTCAGTCACCAAAAATGGTTGGATTATTGGAATGGTAGCCTGGATGAGGAGATGCGGTTATTAAGTCACAATACAGGCGATGAGCAGCTTATGAATTATGGGTGAGTCATTCAGATGTTTACACTTACGTACATAAATCCGAGACTGATTGACCACATTATATTCCGCACCAGTCCCTTGTATAGACAATGGAGTAAGCTTATTTTGCTATCACCTGAGTTCTTTTTCCATTCCCTATTTCAACAGCGATCGAATGCATTAAATTAATCTACAATTTTGAGGTTAGATTTCAATAATATCTTTAGTACATTAGTTAACTTTGTTTACATCACAAATGTGCTGACCATTTTTGACTGATGACATTTGCACGATAGTTTTGAATAAATAAATTACAGGTGATACAAAATGTTTCCCTGTATTCATTTAAAAAACACATGAAACATGTCTGACTGTAGGCGTCACGAATTCTTACTTTACATTGAATTTTTGTTATTGCATACCTTTGAACTATGTCGGTAACCCTCCGACTTTCATCAACAGACGACGGCCCTGTTACATGTTTTTCGGATAAAACCCCTCGCTTGTATACGCTATACATCATAGGGGTTATCCACCTATGACGGCGATGACATCTATTTTAGTTTCATTGTCATATATAATGAAAATAGGACTCTAATTTTAGGTCATATGGCCATGTAGTTACTACGAGGTCGGATTGCCCTATGACGGGGCTTCTTTGAGATTAATTGTGAGTAAGTTAACATGGTTTCTAATGGGGGAAGGGGGCAGAATGTGAAAGGCCTACATTCGAAATACGTACCAGAAAGTCCATCTTGAAATAAAATTTGCTCTGTCCTCTGGGTTGATTTTGCCTGCAGTTGAGCGTCCTGTCGTTGTGTTTGTATCCATTCTCAGCGTGCATAATTCTACTGTGGATGGCTAGTAAACAATAAAATTGTCAGAATTGGGGTAGTTTAGTCGGAATTCAATGCCAGTACGTCACCTCGCTACCTGCAACATTTGCTTCGCAACACCGCGTTCAGCTGTGCTCCGCCTGCGCTTATGCTACGCATTCGCGATACTATATAGAGTTTAATATGTTACCCTGGATATAATCTAAATGCGCATAAGAAGTACCACTTAAGTTATATACAATGTATATATTAAGTTGCGAAAAATAAATCATAAATAATCTGTACAATGTATTTAATATATTCCCAAAATAAACCGAATTGTAATTTTTTTAATAACATTATTCAGTGACTGCTTGACACGTTCAATTATCATCATACTTGTTCATCTGATGTGTGTATTTGGCTGGTTGGTTAACGTTGTAGCTTAAATACAGCTAGCATCATAATTGGAAACATTATCTCGACATAAGGCTGTTGGCTTCTTTTTAATGAGGCAACGAGTAAAGGATTGTGCTTAATGCATCAGTCAAGGCATGGAATGGTTATGCATATGGCAAACTACAACCATCGAGACGTTTTCGGTTACGTTAAAGTTATACGTCATAATGGTATCCAACATAGAGACGCACGTCATAAACGTTCCGACGCGTCCAGGGAGAACGATTGTTCGTACGGTACAATTAGTATAGACTTTTCTTTCGCCGATCGAAGAGCCATTTCGACACGTAATATTTAATCGCGAGTCTAGTCAGAATGTCATAATGAGCATTCTGGGCTCAAAGTATCGATGGTGAGTAAGTGAAATATAATGCAGGCTTGTGCTATCATTAGTTTAAATGCGTCATTCATGAACAACAAATACAATTTGTTGTCATACCAGATATTAATAGAATTACTTCAAGATAATACATTTCACGTGTACGCCATTAATCAAAACTAAATGCTATATTATGTTTCATATCCAACTTTTCAGAATTCCACTGGTTCCTTAAAAGATGAGAGAGGCAATGGTTTGAAAATGGAGTCTGGTAATCTACTGGCGGTGTCTGGACTAAATGAATCACCCTCATTTATCATGAAACGGCGGAAGAAAAACGTATTTCGCAAATTCTTTTAGATAATATAGAACCAGATTTCATCTCTGAGAGAATACACAATTTAAGGTTTATTTAGGCGGTTTATCGTGTTATGTTGAGTTATGTTATATATTGCTCTATACTCAGATCAGTTTCGGGGATGATGCAAAAATTGAAGAACCATCAAATAAACCGGAATGGTACGCCGACATGGACGATCAGCAGGTCAACATGTTTAAGCAAGTAAGCCTAATCGGATCATAATCAGTGGCGTTGAATCCAAATTAAGGGCGTGGAAAATACCTTGCTAAATATGGAAATAAATGATAAACAATGCTAATATGATCTAGGTATTTGAGATGCTCGACTCGGACGGAGGGGGAAGCATTGATGCTGAAGAACTCTTTTCAGTTATGAAACAGATAGATCGTGACATCACCTTAGAAGAAATTAAGGTGTTGTATGAATTTCGTTGACACTACGCTTAGTATTACCAACAAAACTATTTGAGTGTAGCTAATGATAGTACTTGTCAAGGGCAAACTTTTATTCACAGAAAACCCTAAGTGAATTAGACTCACTCCAACACCGCGTTCAGCTGTGCTCCGCCTGCGCTTATGCTACGCATTCGCGATACTATATAGAGTTTAATATGTTACCCTGGATATAATCTAAATGCGCATAAGAAGTACCACTTAAGTTATATACAATGTATATATTAAGTTGCGAAAAATAAATCATAAATAATCTGTACAATGTATTTAATATATTCCCAAAATAAACCGAATTGTAATTTTTTTAATAACATTATTCAGTGACTGCTTGACACGTTCAATTATCATCATACTTGTTCATCTGATGTGTGTATTTGGCTGGTTGGTTAACGTTGTAGCTTAAATACAGCTAGCATCATAATTGGAAACATTATCTCGACATAAGGCTGTTGGCTTCTTTTTAATGAGGCAACGAGTAAAGGATTGTGCTTAATGCATCAGTCAAGGCATGGAATGGTTATGCATATGGCAAACTACAACCATCGAGACGTTTTCGGTTACGTTAAAGTTATACGTCATAATGGTATCCAACATAGAGACGCACGTCATAAACGTTCCGACGCGTCCAGGGAGAACGATTGTTCGTACGGTACAATTAGTATAGACTTTTCTTTCGCCGATCGAAGAGCCATTTCGACACGTAATATTTAATCGCGAGTCTAGTCAGAATGTCATAATGAGCATTCTGGGCTCAAAGTATCGATGGTGAGTAAGTGAAATATAATGCAGGCTTGTGCTATCATTAGTTTAAATGCGTCATTCATGAACAACAAATACAATTTGTTGTCATACCAGATATTAATAGAATTACTTCAAGATAATACATTTCACGTGTACGCCATTAATCAAAACTAAATGCTATATTATGTTTCATATCCAACTTTTCAGAATTCCACTGGTTCCTTAAAAGATGAGAGAGGCAATGGTTTGAAAATGGAGTCTGGTAATCTACTGGCGGTGTCTGGACTAAATGAATCACCCTCATTTATCATGAAACGGCGGAAGAAAAACGTATTTCGCAAATTCTTTTAGATAATATAGAACCAGATTTCATCTCTGAGAGAATACACAATTTAAGGTTTATTTAGGCGGTTTATCGTGTTATGTTGAGTTATGTTATATATTGCTCTATACTCAGATCAGTTTCGGGGATGATGCAAAAATTGAAGAACCATCAAATAAACCGGAATGGTACGCCGACATGGACGATCAGCAGGTCAACATGTTTAAGCAAGTAAGCCTAATCGGATCATAATCAGTGGCGTTGAATCCAAATTAAGGGCGTGGAAAATACCTTGCTAAATATGGAAATAAATGATAAACAATGCTAATATGATCTAGGTATTTGAGATGCTCGACTCGGACGGAGGGGGAAGCATTGATGCTGAAGAACTCTTTTCAGTTATGAAACAGATAGATCGTGACATCACCTTAGAAGAAATTAAGGTGTTGTATGAATTTCGTTGACACTACGCTTAGTATTACCAACAAAACTATTTGAGTGTAGCTAATGATAGTACTTGTCAAGGGCAAACTTTTATTCACAGAAAACCCTAAGTGAATTAGACTCTGATGGCAATGGAGAGATTGATTTCGATGAATTTTTGTACTATATGACGGAAACTGAAAGATACATAGACAAATTTCAAACAGGTAAGGCTCTAAATTGAGATGTATCAATTAAAACTCATTGTGAAGAATTTAGTGCGTACAAGTGTCAGATGTGAAACTTGTGAATTGACAAGTTCCTTTTTTCTCAATCTCACAACATCTCTCTTCCTATCAACAATCCCTCGGATAGAGCGACGGACAAGCCAGCGATACAGTCAGCGGCAAACGTTATTTTTTACTGCTATCACCAAATTCGCCCTGAACAATTCTATCGGAGAAGTGGAACGTTACTATGCCAACAAAGCACGTCAAGCTCCGCATGTGATCAGTTGTTACACGGCAGGTGTACGTCTTATCGGCCTAAACGATCGGCAATTAGAGCAGGAGATCAGGAGGATGAGGAAAGCGGCAGAAAACAGCAGCTCGCCATATGCTAAGCCATTACCTTTTGTGACCATCAAGCCTAAAAAACGAAGGAAGCACGCTAACAAGAGTACAGCCAGTAATACGCCTGTCATAGAAGAATGTCCAGAGGAGGAGGAGGCTGCTGTTGAGGAGAATGTGGAACATGTCAGTACAACTGAAACCTCTAACGTGGACACTTCTGATGAGGAAGAATATGAAATGGATTACCAACCCACATATACTAGACAAAGAAGAACCGCAGCCGTATTCGACGAAGAAATCTTGGTTTGTATCACTCTTTAATCCATTGCCATTCATAAACGTACCGCTTATAGTTACACTGGACGTTAATAAATCTGCATTTATTTTCAATATTAGAATTTGGTAAAAGATTTAGCAGCTGGTGGTAATGTGGTGGCAAAAATTCCTGATATTCATCTATTCCCTGGATTGAGACAAAAGATAAGTAAGTGAGTTTAATTGATAAAGGCCAATTTTTACATAACATGATGAAAAAATTAAATCTATGAAATACTATTTTGTACCATCATGCTTTGGAATTTATAATATTATTTAAAACGAACTGCTTCTTACATGATATCCACGCTTTAATGAATCAGAGAATTCGGAACCAATTTGTAGCAGTATGAGGAAAAAGAAAAAGATACAAGAAGCCAATGAACGTCAACATGAAAGAAGAATTCATGATAAGAAAAAACAAAGTAAATCTATATTATTATTGCTTTAAAATAACAACAGTCCAAATGGCACTTTTATGTCATGTAATACACGAAAAGCATGATCAGTCCAAATTTACAGAAATCGCAATAATTGTTACTCGTAATTTACTTTATGAATGTGATTTCCATTATAGACGCTAAGAAGCCTCTAAAGTATCAGCCAAGCTGGACCATACCTAAAATAGAACACCGCCAAACCTCACTTCCCGTTATAAGAGTTCCAAGAAGTGGTAAAGTTTTTACCATAGAAGATGTCCCAGTAATTAGGAAAAAGGTGAATGGTAAACCCCTGATACCCTCATCAAAGTCGGTGATGAAAGCTAGCATTTAAATGTCACCAAATCTGAAGGAATAAATGATTATTTTCCG
Source organism: Armandia brevis (assembly GCA_035585475.1). Classification (NCBI taxonomy): domain Eukaryota; kingdom Metazoa; phylum Annelida; class Polychaeta; family Opheliidae; genus Armandia; species Armandia brevis. The sequence continues at coordinate 2,548 of JAXGGS010025005.1, read as the reverse complement.
CAGGTCTTCCAAGCCACAAATGAGTATTACTCATCACTGAAAAAAGCGCATGTAAAAACCGCTTGTTCGAATTGGGATACCCTTCATCCTGCATCGATTCCTTCGGAAACTCTGTCCATTTCATTTCGTCGGGTTTATCAAGCGTACAGCCCGCACAAGGAGGCTGACTTACTAGCTTTGTGCCCATGGATACCTGAATTCCGTCATATCACCCGACAACCTCGCGTGGTGGTCGAGAGGTTAGGTCCTTCCCCATCCCTCCCCGGACGCCCAGCCTCGCGGAGGATAATGAGTTCAACTGCCGTCGGCAAATCCAGAAATTACAAGCTCATTCAATCTTTACAAGTGTCTTCAAGTCCTCTACTAGGAGCAACGGTGGTTTCTCCCTCCCCACCTGCAACAGCTGCAGGGGCACGATGAGGATATAGGCACACTGCGTCAACCTCTACATGATTAGGCTAATAGTAAAAAGTACTAGCAGAATAAATTCAAATCTAGTCGGAATATTTTATTTCTCATTGAAACATGTAATTTATGTACATATATGGATGGAGCCAGTGCCATGATTGTAGTTATTTTGCAAAATGTTTTATTAATAATTGATATTTCACTCGACTGACAATCATTTATATCACACAGGCCATACGCTCTATAACTGAATCGTACTATACAAATTAATCTGAGAGAAAAATAAGCACATTTGTATGATTAATAATAAAAGAAAAGGTTGAAATGTAAGATGTGACACACATTTATTACCTATAATAGATATTCTTCGATATTCACAAACAGGATCCGGTTTCAAATTACTGAGAGGAGCGTTTTAAATGTATGATTGAATACCTATTTCAGATTACCGATTACCTCGTAAACTCGTCATGGATTAAAGAGACATCTAGGCAAAACATTTACATCACAAATTTGACCAACTCTTGATCTGAAATGTCCCGTCTATATTTTGAATTGGCTAAACCTTGCAATTCCCGCTCCTCGGTGTTTGAAGCACCAGCTTGTCTCTTAGCCTTCTGAGCTTCTAGTGCTGTTATGAGGTCTTTCAGGTTTACTCCCTTGGATTTAGCGAACTGAACATCGTTGATGAATCTAGTGGACACTTCCTGTAATTCTATAAGAATAATAATAATTAGACTGAATGCTTTTCTGGCAACAAAAATAGCATAACTTAGAGGTGGAAATAAATATCTTTAGGTCGGCTTGTAATTGAAAAAGATTGAAACCTACTGTCTTCGGGGGATTCTTTACATTCTCCGTCTCTACAACCTGAATCTAAAATAACAGAAAAATAAAAACCTCAGTGATGAAATCATCTATTATAACTGTAAGTAATTCAGAAGGTTTAAAATAGTGATCAATAGCCATCAAAACGCATCTTATAAAAATCTAAATGTACACATAATTGTAATGCTATATACAGAATAAGATTTTTATATTAAGACTAAAGAAGGATAAGTATTCCAACCCGGAGTCAGAGGATCTGCAAACCATTTCTGGTTCCAATATTTATCAGAGGTTGCTTTGGTCTGTGATATTTTTTCGACCCTTTTATCTGTCAACAATTTTTCGTTATATTTAATAACAACATTAGCAGGCCTCAAGGTATCCATTCCATCCATATAATTATTATTTGAATCAGTGATGTCTGTTATGGATGTGGACAACATTTTATATCCAATATGAGGTGCATCCGTAGTATGTGAACCATAGATGAATTGTCCAAATTTTCCTTCAGACTGCAGAACTTCTTGCGGATGTAACAATTCGTGTGATCCTAGTTGATATGTGGAGGTAAAAATAACTCTAAAAGCAAGCCTGAATTTAGGGAAATATGTACAATATAATTGTAATAATAATGCAGTGGCTTAGCTAATGAAGCGATGTTTGCAGGTTAACACCAACTCTGATTACCCACTAGTAACAATAGCAAATCCGGGTAGCAAGTAGCGAGTGTATGTTTTGTTGTAAGTGCAATCATTAATTCCATGTATGTCCTTAATTAACATTAGTCGCATATTATTACCTTTCACTGTCCTCCTTGCACTGTATCTATCCAAAGCATTACGCAGTTTGTCAAGATTTGTTTTCACGTCCTTAAAAGTAAACCACATATTGCGTAAATAAATGGTATATGGAAAAGGTCAAAATAGAAACTACCGGTACATACAAAATAAGGTTGCCTACTAGAAGGATACTGTCAGTGTTTTCATGAGACCTCACTTGCAAAGCCTGAGCTAAACGGTTCAGTCTCACTTGCTGTTCCTGTAACAATGATACAAAACAATATAATAACATTTATGTTACCTTTATGACAAAGAAACAGCATAACATATACTTCTGGGCACGATTGACAGGCAATACCGTTGTTATTGTTGAAGCTGGTTCATTTGCAGTGGAAATAGACTTCACTCCTGGGCTAAGTTTCCTCTCCAACTTCGGAGATACGGGTTTCGTCTCTACTTCAGAACAAATCGGTTTTTGTCCTGGTTTGGGAGAGCTTGGTTTTTGTTCTTCCTCTGGATAGATGGGTTTCTGT
>JAXGGS010024783.1:7846-19921 GCA_035585475.1 Armandia brevis | reverse complement strand
TTCAATAATACTACGTGTCTCTTTATATTGTTCCATTGGCGTAATTTGTTTCTTCAATATCACGATATCATTTCGGTTTTCAGATCCTGATCTTTGCCAATAGCAAGGAGTCGGCGACTGGATTGGGTTATCCTGGATCTATGCTTGCTGTGCCGGTGGAGCAGTATATGTCCACGTACAGTGTCTTCCTCGTTACTCCATCCAGCTCACTAACAGTGAAACACTGGGTGATGTTAGCTGCAATGAAGGACGTTTCCACCACCATCAGACGCCAAGGTAAGCAGCTGGCTCAGCTTAATGAATAGCGAATGTTGTCTTAATTAAAGATAAATTACTTATATGGATTGTGAATAGATTAATCGCACATTTTAAAGGTAATAATTATTATCGTCATTGAGCATTTGTGATTATTATAGTGTACCGTGTACCCAGAAAAATATGACAATATGAGTGTTCACTATAGTACCCCTCGTCAACGAGCTGCTATGCTTTGAAATGTTTTGTACTTCTTGGAAACAGTGCTCTTAATTTGCACATTCCTCACACTGAATCGTTACCTTTGAACAGGAGCCCCTTTGTTAGGGTGGACTGACATAAGTAAAACCGCAAGTCCGGTGTATAGTGTTGCGAACGAGCAAGTACCTGGCAACGTGGAGCAGACTATCACCAGTCTGACGGGGAAAACATTCGGGCTCTTTATATATGTGTCTGACGATAGTCCCACAGGGTGCTCTTACATGATGCCAGCTGGAATGAATCTCACTGATCTCTCGGTATTATGTTTGTTAATCAACGTGATTGTCCGATTTCGTTGTAGTAGTCCCTACGTCATATAACGAATGCCATTATTTAGACTACTCGTCTACTCGTGTTCTTCATATACAGCCTAAAGCCGGCAGTACACCAAGCCCCGTGCTGAACACCGTGTCCGCACCAATTCTCAATTCTGGAAATAGTAAGTGTTACTTTTATTATATCAAATGCAACACACAAATTCCTGGTCTCTAAATACAGGTAACTGATGCTTGAGCTTGATAGTCGCACAGGGTTAAACTTAAACTTAAGAGCCCTTACTTGTATATAAGCATTTATGGTGATCACAAGGATGCTCATTTATTTCTGTAAATACAATATATCTACATCAGTTTTATATTTTATGTGATTGTGATCATCTGCCTAAATATTATTTTGATTTTGAGCAGATGTATGTGGAAAGAGCAACAGCGGAAAGGATTATATCTTGGCATTCATGCAGAATCACAAGACGCCGACCAACGTGCAGTTGAATATTCTTCCATCATATACCAGCTCATTAGAGATGACAGCAACTGTTTCATCACCAAAGTTTGCCACCAACGGTGTACAACTCCCAAACGAAGTGGTACATTATTTTCACAAATTGATGCGCTTTTCAGAATGAACAATTTTGACATTACTTAGTAGGATATAAGATGAATTCTGTTGTAATGGTGTATTTTTGTTGATAGAAATGCACTACATAACATACCCTGAAGGTGTTAAAGTATATTAATGTGTATGAGTTCTATGATGATTTTGATTGAATAGATTAAAGTCAAAGGAGGCACCGCGACTAAAATAGACATCTCAGACAAGTTCCTGATGAAAGGAAGTGAAAGGCAGGGATATGCAGTGCGCCTTCAACTTACTCAGCCGGCCGGTAAGAAATAGGTCACATGTCAGTGCGGTTAAAAATTGTGCTTCAGTACACGTGCCTTCTCCTGTACAACATTAAAGATGTAACTTGCAGGTATATATGTGATGAGTAAAGCAGAAGGATCTTGCGAAGGATACATGGCTATACCCACGGAGAGCCTGGGTCTAGAATACATAGCTGTGGCTTATTCGCCGGCTAAATATCGTACACAAATCGCCATAGTCGGCAGCGCAGATGCCACCAGGGTCACAATTACACTTCCTCCAAATCAAGGTGAACCGGGCATACAAGTCCAAACCTGTCAATCCTCGATGAAAAATTGTACTTAATTTACCATGAGTTTGCAGAGTGTGCAACATATCATTTAAACCAAGTTTGAACCAAAACTATGAACAAAAGCTGCTACACTCCATACTAGATTAAGTTATACAAGACGATAGGAATGTGATACTTGTATGATGCAGGTGTTGCTGATGTTCAGTTACCTGGAATAGCAGGAACACTGACTGGTGGACAAAAAACTACTGTAGATCTAGCAGCGTATGAGGTGATACAGTTCCAGTCAACTGGAGATCTGACTGGTACCAAAATATTGTCTAATAAACCAATCGCTGCATACAGTGGTAATGTCGGTAAGTTCTCTGCCGGGAAATTAATACTTGTACGACTTGTAAATGTATATTTTAACTAGCTGCATGAGCATCAATGATGGTCACTGTCCCCGCCGGTTTATCCGCATCATATCCTCATTCACGTTATGACGTTATAATTTTTAAAAGCTTGTAAAACCCCGATGTGTCTTCTTCACGAAATGTAAAATTGTTATAAATGCACCATCGGTTGATTGTTTCTAATTTAATGTCATTACAAAGGTGTCCTTTATGCAATTGCAGACACTTCTATTAAGGCTGCCGGTTCATTGGGCGCCTCCGCCACTAGTTTCCTCATAGAACAGCTGCCTCATCTGGATTTATGGGACAAATTCTTTCTCATCGTCCCCTTCCCAGGCCGATCGGACGGGGATCTCATTAGAATTGTGGCAAAAGAAGCCTCAACCAGTGTGAGTAACAGTTCTCGTAAATTTGATTTTTTAACACGCTTGCTTGCTATCGTTTTCATTTGACAAATGAAAGGGACGGGGGTACGTCACTACAACACGACTGCATGACCACTGGGTTCATTAGAACATTACCACCATTTGTTTATTTAATTGTTTCTCTGAATTTCAGGTGCGGATAGGTGTTAATCCGCCGATAATTCTGACTAAATCTGGGGATGCTTACGGATGGTATTTGAGACCGAGCACTGCAGCTGATTCAGCTATAGCCATCTCTTCAGACAAACCGATATTAGTGGCGCAGTTCGCCAGCAGCAAGTCGGGTACATCCACCATAGAACACTCTGATCCTGCCATGACGTTAGCTGTGCCTGTTAAACAGGTAAACGCACGTTCATTTTGTTTTAAAGAGCTCGAGATCCACGGTAAACAAATTAGATGTGACATTAAGGCATCTTATTCACACCTCTTCCGCCTAATCAATATTCTAACTGAATGTTTGAATCAATGCCTGCAAACACTTGATTAACTAATTATGGTCAACTCTGACACAATAGCAAACTGTTTATATAACCAACTACAAATGTAGTCATATAGCCAACTAGAGATTGTGTGTGCCGTATTATGCTGTCTACAATAACAAGTTATTGAATTAAGCGATAATTAATATGAATGCTTGTGCTCATCTGTTAAGTCAGTTTACTCATAGATTGATTTTGTTTAGTATAAAGCTGATTACACATTCTACACTGACACATCATTTGATCCGGAAGTGAAAAATTATCTCATCCTGGTAACAACAAACGATAGGATAGAAAAACTTATGTTTGATGGCGTGGTAAGTGTTCATTAGATTTTGTTGAGCCCATTCATAATTAATATATCTTAAACCCAAATTATCTGTTAATAGCGATTTTCGATAGTTTTGTTTTGTGAATTCCATCAACGTTCATTACGCGATAACTATTAATTAAATCACAGCATTTTCTTTTTCCTAGGCATTGAACAAGTCTGACTGGACGGTCATCCAGTCTCTGTCCAACTATATGACCAGACACATTGACGTAAAACAGGGCATACATCAGGTCATGTCCATAGATGGCAAACCGTTTGGTGCTCAGATATTTGGTTCCTCTAAAACAGATTGTGCGTATGCGTATCCGGCGGGAATGTGCACCGGCGACGTAAGTTACGTCTCAATATACGAAACCAATCTATCATACATATACAGCTAGACATTGGTTTACAAATAATAAACATCAAATGAAACGTATATGATAGTTGTACTAACTGAAATTCAAATGTATTTATTATCAGGCAACCGGCAGCAGTAACTCAGGAAACAACACAGTTGACAGAATTGGTAAGTACAACAACATCTGATCAATACGTCACAGAAGACGTATGCCCTATAGCATGTAATTTTATATGACATGCATTCATATTGCTTATCATATTGACCGTTTCATCTTCAGTGGGTTGCGATGAGAGCACTTATGGAAAGAGTTTCCTTCTTGGATTTATGGAGATGGCAAACAGTACTCCTAGCGTTATGCTCATGCCTGCACATAAATATCCCACACCGGTCGAAATCAAAATAAGCACCCCAAAGTAAGTTACTCTTGTTTGGATAACACGCATTCAAGGTTTGATACATGTGAGATAGGCCGTGTGCCACCAAAGGGATAGTCAACTGTGATCCGTTACCTATTCCTATGATGATGGCCGGGTCACAGGTCAACCAGCCAGGTCGTTGAGTCCGACGTCATTTTCATGGCTCTTAAAACACACATCGAACCTCAAAGCGATGTTCAAGTGCTCCCGCCTTCCTACGTAAAATCAAATCATCATCATAGTGGACAATCAGAACCGCTTTCAGTTCTGTGAACAACAAATCACAACCGCTGCAGCCAATAATGTTATCCTCCATCTCATTTGGAACTAAAATCGCCGTTACCGGCCCATCTACCTTTAGTATTTTAGAACACTTTCATTTGCAGTGTCCAGCCAACTATTGCCAAATACTGATATTGATGCACTTTCCTTTAGGTTTCTAACCTCTAGTAATGTACCCACTGTCGGCATCACAGAAACTTCATCCAATGGACAACAGGATCCGATCCCTCTACCCAGTACAATTGTACCAAAAGGTATTGGCAAATTTGACACCGCCGTTAAAATCACCGCCGACAAGCAGATCGGTCTGTACGGAATGGCCACCAGTAACGACCAGTCGTGTGATGGATTCACCGCTGTAGACACAGAATTGATGGACACCAGTTACTACATCCTCACATTCGAGGTGCTGGGCAAGCAGCTCAGCGGTTTTGTCATTATCGCCCGCGAAGGTTCTACTTCCGTTATAATCACTCTACCAAACAAGGGTGCGTCTGTGCAGTTCGAATACAATAAAGCCGTCTACCACAGCGACAACGTGCTAACAATACAGCTGGAAGAGAATGAGATGTTCCAGGTGAAGAGCACAGGCGACTTGTCCAGTACAAAGGTCGTCAGTACCAAACCTATCGGTGTGATCGCTGGCGCCATGGAGACAGCTGTAGCCTTGTTAAACCTGGCTAACCCGAGGACCAATCATATAGCTGATACAATGATACCCATCTCACAATGGGGATACACTCATTATCTCGTACCGGTACCTAACAGGAACAAACCCTATATATATAAGGTAAAACATCAAGCCCATTCACGCCGGTCAATACTATCGTTTCGATCAACTTAAAAGTGTGTTGCATATATATATTTCAATCAGAATTTTAAGGAAGTTTGATGTATCAGTAAAAGCCCATTTTGTAATATTATGCGTGTTCAGCATATAGAAAACTGTTGATCCGAATGAAATGAGCGGTAACTTTGCCTTGCATTAGATCGTGACGGAGGAGGCAGAGACTGTGATACACATTAAAACCAGTCAGCCTGGTCAAACAATTGAAATTAGAAATGACGTCACTCTAAAGGGCAACGGCGGGACAGTATATGGCCCTAAAGTTGCCGTGGTTGGTGGATACACGCAGGTACTGAAGCCATTTTAGTGTCGCAAAACGTTAAATTATTTGCTTCTTAATTATATGATGTTGATACCATTCATTCCCCATTCTAACTGATAACAATTGTCCACAGATTTCGAGTGTAAAGCGGATAATGGTGGCTCAATTCTTTGGCAGTGGTCCAGTTGGAACTGCTTACAGGTGAGTATCTGTTTCCAGTTTTGACTACAATATGTCACTCCTGCTTTCGTAAGTTTAAGTACATTAAATTATATGATCTTTATCATCTTGTAAGTTTTTCCACAGCGCTCCGGCAATGTCGATGTCTCCGAGTACGTCTATCTGGAGGATGCATTACATCGTTTCCACCGGTAAACTCGCCCTATCCTCGCACTATCTTCTCATTGCCTGCCAGGAGGACCAAACATCTGGCATCGTCATAGACACAGAACGTACAAAACCCGGAGATTGGACCAGATACGTCGGGTCAAGCCCGGTACACTCCGGTGCTGCTCTTCTCTTAGCCAAACCTGGCATCTATGACGTCAGACACATGGGTGACTTCCGGTTTGGTCTGATCGTATACGGGGGTTCACCCTCCGGCTGTAGCTACGCCTATCCAGCGGGATGGTGCAAAGAACCAAGGTCAAGCGAAGGTCAGCCGCATTACCAATTGTTGCATGCATGATATCTGATAATTTAGTCAAACCCTACGGATATTTATAGTATAGTCTGTAAAGTTAAATATATGATTTGAGTAATTGGAGCAACGGCCATATTCAATCCGTTTCTAAAACTGATGTAGATCATGTAAGATTTCTTCAGTTTTATGATCTGTACTCAGAATAGTCACGAGCAACTATATTTGGCCGATACTTTCAGTGGGAGACCGAAATAGTACAGGTAAATCATTCGAGTTGCCCTACCCAGCCGGCAGATCCATTAGATTGATTATAACGACCACTAAAGCGTCTACTGTTAGCCTGTCCATGCGGGCTGTTAATGGCACACCTTCAGCAAAAACCGAAACCGTATCCACCTCCAAGGCAGCACAGGTAGGCAGGAATAATACTATATTTGTGATAATATATTCATATGACGTATGTGTTTCCCCATGACAATATTCATACCCCAATATAAGTTATAGATACCATCACAAAAATATCTAAAGCAAACTCGGTTTAATTTGTGTTTTTTGGCTATACCCGCTTCATATATGTTAATGATATAATTTGTCCGTGGTAATATAAGACTATAGATAAATTATTCTGTTTTGATAGGTTCTGTTCAGCCCCTCCAGGGTTGCCACCACTATAAAGCTCATAGCTACCGACGCTGTGAAGATCCAGACTTCAATGTCGGGGTCGTGTTCTATGGGAGCGTCGTTACCCGCAGAATTCAGAGGCACGGACTACTACGTCATCACATTAAGGAGCTCATCCGGGGTATCCGGAAGTACAGCGTTCATCATGCTTGTGGCCAAGGACAGTACCCAGGCTCCCACAGTTACCCTGGGACCATCTTCTGGAATTGCATGTTTACCTATCTAACCTTATTGCTCGATACTGGGTTTTTATTCAGCCCATTCAAATGTAAATGATACCAATCATAACTTTATGTTTTCACGGCCGTTAATTTAATTAATTGTAACTTAACTATCAGGTGACAAGTTCCCAGGGTGGCATATTCCAGCAGGGGCAACCAATTAAGATGACATTTACTGGATATGCTCTGACGGTTGAGTTATCTACTGCCGATGGCGATCTGACTGGAACCAAAGTAATTTTAATTTTGAGCACTGTTCGATGAAATTTCTATAAAATGTCTATGTTATAAAATCAATTCACAGTGATTGATTTATGTTATTTAGATTGAGACCAAGAAAGGAGTGGCAGTATATGCTGGTAATAGACAGGCAAAAATAGGAGTTGGGACGTACACAGATGACGTCATGGAGGAATTCCCTCCTTATACAACATGGGGAAATAGTTTTATTTCGGTACCATTCCCGGGGTCTGCCGAGAGTGTGGTAAGTGCATGATCAGATATCGGCTCCCGACTGGTTTAAAGTTCTTTTTTCCTTTTCACTTTTCCTTCAGGCTAACTGTCAATATTTATTAGTGCCAATTCTATGAGGAGCCGTGATTTCCTCCTTCCACCTCATAACAGCATGGCTCATTAAGATACCACATTTGTGTCATTGCTAGGTAATCATTTCCTCAAACACATCATTCACAGTGAAAATTACTGGTGCTATTCCGAAGTTAATAGAAACTTTCAATGGTGGAAGCAAGGTCAAATATACCTTTGCAGGAAGTAAATGTTTCAGCTTTGTTATCCATTCGTTTTTCGTCATTATAGTCTTTATATGTGCCGACATGCACCTCTCGATTACTGAGTCCGTGGCATTACTCAAGTTATCTGTTCACAGACGATGCTGCTCATTTCTCCACCGGTGATGCACGAGTAATGGCCGTGCTATATCAGGCGAGTGGAACAGCAGGAACACAGATGCCAGCCTCGATTTATCTTCCTCCCATCATGCAGTATACGTACGCATATACTCTATTCATACCTTCGGACAGAGTGGGCTACGTCGGCCTAGCCATCGATGGTAACCTCATAAGTGGAATAGAATATGACGGCAACGCCGCTGGAGGTACATTCTCATTTACTGTAAGTATTCTAATGAGACGGCAACTGGCAATTAACCTAGGGTCACTTAATTTCTAATTAACGTGAATAAATGCCGATGTTGTTTCTAAAGTGTATACATGTCAACATTTAACTGTAATGATTCTGCTATTTCAGAAAATTAAGGACACCAATTTTTACTACGCTATTAATATGGTGGTACCGGGACAACATTTCCTGACACATAAGTATAAAGCACAATTCATGGCGGTGGTTTATCAATACTCCACAACTCCGGGAGCAAATGGATGCGCAGAGGCAACCAATTTGGGCATGAAATTGCTGCCCTTCGACGAGGTAAAGTGTTTGAACACATTCATAATGAATATGCTAATTTTGAATAGAAGGCATTGATATTAAGTTAATCCATCACAATATTCGAAAGTCTGACATTGTAAACCCTAATTCGTATTTTCAGGCTCAGAAACAGATGGGGGTTTCCAGCTCAACCGATGGTAAATCAATGTTGAATTTTAGTTTATAGCCACTTCAGCTATTTTAAAGAATCCCATCGATCGATGAATCAAATTTGTCTTCAACGTTGCTCATAAATATATATATTTATAAGATTATACATACTTATTTACAGTTGGATGTCCCGAAGACGTTAAGGGTGACGATTTTATTGTCGCTTTCCTAGAGAGCGGAGGGATCAGCCAATATCTAATGTTACACAGTAACAACGCTCAGCCAACTCAGGTGACAAGCTCGCGGGAACATCTTTCCTGCTATAGGCCTACAAGCCGATACTGATGCGCCTTAATTTAAGATGAACTTTAACATGTATTATGAAAACTAAATGGAACACCGTTTGCAACGCAGGTTCTTGCGGAGGTGAAATCTACACAGTCATCGGGCGAAACATTGGGCAAAACTGTAGAAATCAGCCCTGGCAGAGAAATAGCTATTGAGGTAGAATCCATTTCCCTATTGACATCACATTATGATTAATTGATCACATCAAAAATAATATGGTTGACCTCTGGAAACATCAATGAATCAGGTTCCGAAGTCGATGATGCCGAAAGGAAACGGTTTGGGAGGAAGCCCCATACGGGTAACGGTTACGGGAGGAGAGATCGCGCTATTCGGCCTGAATAGGCAAACTGGCTCTTGCGATGCGTTTGTCGCTTTCCCGGTGAAATACCTCGGCATGACATATTACACGGTATCTCACTACCCCGCGTCTATTAAAACACAGGTACGTCTAATACCATGCATAACTCTCCTTGGTCATTAATATTCATGCGGTTGTATCATGGAAGGACTTATGAGTAAATTTTCATCCCTGTTGTTGTATGCTGCAGATTGGAATCATCAGCACCGACAAGGCGACAGAAGTGACCATCACCCTCCCTATCAGACACGGTATCACGCAGTTAACAATCGGCGCTACCACGCTCACACCTGGAGTGGTAAGTGTCCAGTTACAATACTATATAACTATTGGAGTATATATCTAATCATTCCTGGGGTGTTTTACTTATTAAGAATCTCGATGTATTTGTTTTATGCACAAACAGCCGGCCACGATCGACATGAACGCTTATCAGCTGCTGCAGATCCAGTCGCACGGAGATTTGTCCGCGACTAAGATCCAAGCCAACTATAAAGTGGCCGTATTTAGCGGTAACGTGAAGACGAAGGTAGCACCGGCCCTTCTCTCACTACTTCAGGTCGATGGCTCCAGTGATGACAGCCATCTCATCGAGATGATGCCTCCGATGAACACATTCGGTGTAAAGTTCTTCGTGGGGCCGTTCCCCAACCGCACCGTATCGCTGATTAAATTTGTCACCAGCCAGGATGCAACGACGATCACCATAGGAGGCGTTGCTGTGACGATCACATCCGCTGGTCAGACCTACACTTACCGAATAGCTGCTCCGACTTTCATCCAGTCAACTAAACCCATTTTAGTTGCACAGGTCAGGGATTTACTTATGTCTGGCTTATTTGTCGCTTTGTTTCTTTTCAAATTGATTTTATTCAGTTTTGTATCGACAATGTTAACCGATGCGTGGGAGTTATTAGAAACGTATTTTGCTTTTTTTTATTTTAGTTCATTATGAGCGGGAAAGACCTATATTCTTTCAAAGATCCAGCCATGACCCTTGCGATTCCATTCGCCCAATGGCGTTCCTTCTATTCCTTCTACATGCCATATTTACCAGATGAGCGTGCGCTATATTACGTGATCGTCGTCATTCATAAAGACCATCAGAGTGGATTGAAGTATGTGCTATATATATAATATAGATATATATCTATATATCTATATATGTATTTAGAAATGCTTTATTAGTCCGGGGCTGCAATTCGTCGCTACTAAAGACGACATCCACTTAACAAAGCTTAACGAGCTGTTTATCAATACCACCATCATAGTGAACACCAATTTTTCAAATTGGATTTTACCATGAGTAGATCGTTATATTTGTTTGGCTTATTTGTTTAATGATTAATTGTGATTACGTACTAATTATCTATTGTCAATCGCACTGTGGGTATTAGCAGTAATTAAAAAGTTGCGTATACTTGTTAAGTCGAATATTGGCCCCCGTCGTCATGGGTATGAGTTATTTCCCTCTCCCTCTCCTCAAAATAAAATTATCTATAACTATATAAAATTGTTATCCAACAAAGGTCTTATTTAAGTTTATCACTGGGACATGAGATATTTAGTGGGGCTGTGTGAGTGTGTTCCCATCCACTTCTGCTAAATAAAAGCGAGCCACCCACAGACATGCGTGCACATAAGGTTTAAAAAACCCAGAGGATTGCATCTCTGGAATAACACAATGGAACTACTTTGAAGTCCCCCCCCCCCTCTCCTCATTCTTAATGTAAGCGGTTCAGGTTTTGCAAATCAGAGGGTCTCGTTCGGTCTACGCTTAGCCTAAAAGTGGGTTTTCCCTGCCACTCATCCCGTTAAAAATATATGCTTATATACACTACTCGCTGTGTTCTGTTCCATGATCATGAATTAAAATTTGCTCGGCCTGGTTTTCGTGACCATCTACTAAAGACTAATTCGTCTTATGCAGACTTGACCGATTATCTCAGCTACCACAAACTGGCCTGACGTGGAAATCGTTTGCGACCACGACCGCAGCTGACTACAGGATTGCGAATATATCAATCAACACCACAGGAGATCATGTCCTGAAACACGATACGAACATGAAGTTTAGTGCGCTTTTGTACGGCTCTACCCCCTCAGACTGTTCGTATGCCATGCCGGCAGGACTGTGTCTGAAGGAGATAGTACCCCCAGCAGGATCAGGGGGACTTAGCGGTCAGTAAACTCAGATTACTGCTGTCAGGCCAAATTAACGTATCTCGTAGTTATGATTGGGTATTTCAAAAGTACAGCTCGAGAACGGCAGCATTGGCGAACCTCTTCAACGAATGCAATGCTTTACTTATTTGAAATTTAATTTTCTTATTTGCAGCTGCAACATCAAACACTGGGAAAGAGTATCTACTACCATACGTGGCTAACACAGAAGTGGTAATAGGGATATCTCAACAAGGAGCGTCACCTGTATCTGTCACGATATTATATCCCGGTGAAGATCCGGACAAGCAGACAGTTACAAAAACCGACCCCAAAAACGTCAGACTGGCTAAGTAGGTCAATT
>JAXGGS010024672.1:1525-18618 GCA_035585475.1 Armandia brevis | reverse complement strand
AACGGACGTTTGGAAGCATTGTTAAAAGTTAAGTCACAATCAACAGGTGAAGACGATGCGAAAGTTTTGCCACAAATTATGGGAATCTTGCAAGTCGTTCAAAAACATAAAAATGAAGTAGGTACGCCGAAAGAAAAGGCAGAATCTTTTGAAAGAATAAAAAAGATGATTGAAAGCTCATCTCCTGAAGATAGAGCATTCATTCAAAAGATACTTTCTGAACAAAAGACAGATTTCTCTGCGGTTGAGGCGCCTGATGAGACAAAGTCTGAACCAGCACCTCAATAGTGTATTGACCACAGAACCATGAACCATGGGGTGAAAATATTCTTGGTGGGTATGCCTGGCTCAGGCAAATCAACCGTGGGTAAAGTGTTGGCACATAGCCTACAAGCCCCTTTTCAAGATATGGACGCTTTGATTGTTCAGGAAACAGGGCAGAGCATTGCACAAATTTTTGAAACGCAGGGGGAAAGCCATTTTCGAGAGCTTGAGCACCAGCTACTGAAAAAATTTGTGGAGAAGGATGGCCCAGCTATTATTAGTACGGGTGGTGGAGTGGTGGTGCGTAAAGACAATAGAGCATTGCTCAAATCAATGCCTCGCGTGATTTATTTGCAAACCCCTCCTCAAATTTTGTTCTCGCGTACCCACAGTGATCGTAATCGTCCACTGTTACAAACCAACGATCCCCGCAAAACATTGGATGATCTTTTTATGCTCAGAGATCCTTGGTATTTGGAAGTGTCGAAATTGGTATTGCCAACGCAGGATATCCCTCCAGCGTTGCTGATTGAGAGCGTTTTTGCGTGGCTTGAAAAATGAATACGCTTCTCAATGAAACGCAACAGTTCGCGGTTTTTGGTCGCCCAATCGCGCACTCCCGCTCTCCTTTTATTCATCATGCCTTTGCAGAAAGTCTGGGGATTAATCTGCATTACCACGCATTAGAAGTTCCCTCTACTTTAGGTGAGGCGCTCGAATCTTTTCGCGCAAAGGGAAATGCTCGTGGGGCGAATATCACGGTGCCTTTTAAGGAAGATGCTTTAGCCCTTGCCACTATTGCGCATCCTCGTGCAGCAATTGCTGGAGCCAGTAATACGTTATGGTGGGATGATCAAGGGAGGCTCCACGCGGATAATACCGATGGTGAAGGGTTGATTCGCGCGATCACCCTTCACGGGAAAAGAAGCTTGCGTGATCAGCGGGTATTGATTATTGGTGCAGGTGGTGCGGTGCGAGGCGTGGTAGAGCCTATTTTGGCAGAGCAGCCCCGTGCGCTTGTGATTGTGAATCGTACTTTGGCTAAAGCGGAGGCGTTGGTTCAGAGCTTTAGGCCGTATGCGCATGATGCGCAGTTTTCGGCGGAGGCATTATCCGCTTTATGGGAATCCCTTTCTTGCGCAGCTTTTGATTGTGTAATCAATGCGACCTCAGTAGGGCTTGTTGCAGAAGAAAGCGCAGGAGGGCGAAATTTTTCCGAGCTTCCCGCAACATTAGCCAGCCCAGAGGCATTGGTGGTGGATATGGTTTATGGCAAGCATACGCCCATTCTCCAATGGGCAAAAGCGCACAATAAGCCTTACTTAGATGGCCTGCCTATGCTGGTTGAGCAGGCTGCCAGTGCTTTTGCACTTTGGCATGGCGTTCGGCCTGATCCTTTACCGGTGTTACCAGCGCTTCAAAAAGCAATGGAAGGATAGATTGGATGCGAAAAATCGCACGACTCAATCACCCATAACCAATCGCTCGTTAATTGTGTAGCCCCGATTCTTTTGTTTCGGGGTTTTCCCACCACCAACGTCCAGCACGGTAATGGTCTCCTTGGAGCACGGAACGGGTACAAGGTTCGCAGCCGATAGAAGGGAATCCGCAATGGTGTAACTCGTTGATGGGTATCTCATAGGTTTGTGCATAAGCCCAAACCAGCGCTTCGTCCCAATCAAACAGTGGATTGTATTTGGTGAGTGCGCGTGCTTTATCCGCTTCGGAAAAATCCAATTCGTGACGGGTGATGCCTTGATCGCGCCTTCTTCCAGTAATCCATGCATCAGCACCTTTGAGCGCTCGCTCTAAAGGTTTCACAATGCGCATGGCGCAACAGGCAAGGCGGGCTTCTGGTTTTTGGTAAATCTCGTCAAAATCAGCATATTCAGAGAAAAAGGTGATTAAGTCGGATTGCTCTGGATGCACTTCCTCAATCAATGAAGAATAGGTGCTTTGTGTACGGGTTAGCGTAGAAAGTGTTTGTACCGGTAGCTTTCCTGTGTTCAAAGTGAAAGAGCGAACATTGAGGCCTTCACGGTAAATGGCATCGAGGATCACCATATCTTCAACAGCCATTGAAACCGATAAGACGGGTAGCTCGTGCTTTTTTACGATCTTCTTCAAACGCTTGTTTAGCTCCTGAACGGCTTCGGGAAGTTTAGCCATGGTCTCTGCAGAGGGTAGCGCTGGCTGCCACGTAGTACGTTGATCATCTTGGTGCTCTTGAGGGTTCAAAGGGGCTTGTTTTTTCATAACGTCTCCTTGAATGAGAAAATATATTCTATCGGAAATGACACAAAAAATCTAATATCAACCTTAAGGAGAAAAGCGAAAGCGGTCACGATAGAATCTTGCCTTTCAAGGAAAGAATATGAACTCAGTTACTTTTACGCGACCGGATGATTGGCATTTACATTTGCGCGATGGAGCAATGACCGAGCTGGTATTGCCCGAAACTGCAAAAGTCTTTGCACGTGCATTGGTGATGCCAAATTTGAAGCCACCGGTTACTAATGCCGAAAAAGCACAAGCATATCAGCAGAAAATTCTATCGGCTTTACCCCAAACATCCGCCAAGGCATTCTCGCCATTGATGGCGATCTATTTGACGCCACAAACCACTCCTGAAGATATTCGGCATGCCGCAAAGCATGAATCAGTGTTGGCAGTGAAATGGTATCCCGCAGGAGCGACCACCAATTCTGCGGATGGGGTATCTGTAGCCACGCTTCAAACGCCAGCGATGCAGTCGGTTCTCGCAGCCATGATGGAGTGTGGATTGGTGCTTTGTGTGCATGGAGAAGTTGTCGATCCAGAGATTGATATATTTGACCGTGAGCGTGTTTTTATTGATACCGTTTTAGCGCCGTTGCTTTCAAAATTTCCTCAGCTGCGCGTAGTGTTGGAGCACATTACTTCACGTCATGCCGTTGAGTTTATACAGAATCATCCTGCGCGCAAAGCAGGCAGATTGGCGGCAACCATTACAGTGCACCACCTCGCTTATGATCGTAATGCTATGCTGGTGGGTGGTATTCGTCCACACTATTATTGCTTACCTATTTTGAAGCGACGTAGCGACAGAGAGTCATTGATGTCTGCCGCCATCAGCGCTGATCCTGCTTTTTTCTTGGGTACTGATTCAGCACCTCATACTCAAGAGAGTAAGGAAAATGCTTGCGGGTGTGCCGGTGCTTTTACAGCCCCTGTCGCGATGCCAATATTGGCGCAACTTTTTGAATCAGCCCATGCGCTTGAGCGGTTAGGTGATTTTTGTGGGCGCTTTGGTGCGGAGTTTTACCGTCAACCCGTCAATCAAGAACAATTGTTGATGGAGAAAATCTCTTGGCAAGTGCCGAAAGTGTATTCATCAGGAGCACTCAGTGTGGTTCCTTTTTTGGCAGAAGAAACTTTGCTGTGGAAAGTGGCTGGAATAGTGTAATTTTTGGAAGTCTCTGCGGTTACAGCTTTCTTTTATGGTAGGGCAGGATGTTCAAGTTGTTTCGATAGTGCACAATACTGCGGCGTGAAAGACGCACTCCTTGCTCCGCCAATTTTTCTGAAATTTCGTCATCACGAAAAGGTGAAATAGCATTTTCGCGAGCAACGAGGTCTCGAATCATCGCGCCAATAGCGGTGGTGGATACATGCCCTCCCATATCAGTGGCAGAGCGTGCTTTACTGGTGAAGTATTGAAATGCCAATACACCGCGAGGCGTATCCATGTATTTCCCTTGGAAGAGTCGCGAAAGCTGTGATTCGGAGAGGGATAAAGCTTCTGCCACTTCTTTTTGTTGGAGCGCTCGCATTCCTTTTTCTCCAAGCTCAAAAAAAGAACGCTGGTATTCAACCAAATATTTTGCGACTCTTAATACCATTTGCGCTCTAAGAGAAAGGTCTGATAAAAAACTTTCTGCTTCACGCATTTGTGTTTGAAGTCCGGACATTTGTCGTTTACGATAAATGTGCTGGCGGATAAAGCGGTTGATGCGTAACTGCGGATACAGCCGATCATTAAGCACCACTTCCCACTGATGGAGATTTTTTCTTACCACAACATCAGGTTCGATGTACTCCGTGAGCTTCTCTTCAAATTGTTGGGCAGGCCGTAGGTCAATGGTTGGTGTGCGTTCAATGGCATTGGTGATCTCTCGCTGGGTGCAGTCCAATGCTTTCGCAATCTTTGGCCAGTTTTTTGCCAATAGGTCTTCGTAATGGTGCGCGATTAAATGAAGAAGAATCGATTTTTCCGATGACTCTGGCCAACGGCTGGCTTGTATTTGGCAGCACTCGCGTAAGCTTTGTGCTCCGATGCCTGCGGGTTCTTGAGCTTGTATCAGCGTGAGTGCGGATTGGGCTTCTTCAAGCCAATCTATTTCAGGGATGGGCAAGTCATTTTTTTCTGCAAAGGTTGTGAATGCCTGCTGGGCTTGCTCGGCAAAGTGTTGTAGAGGATCTGTTAAAAAGCCGTGTTCGTCAAAATAGCCAATCAGTGTTTCGACCAACCAAGCCTGTAAAGGATTTTTGGCTTGAAGTTTGACCTCTTCAATAAAGCTTGCCCAGTCGGTTTTTTGCTCTGGTGTGTTTTGCAGCGCATCGTTTTGTTGGAATGCTCCTGACGACTCTGGATAACGAGTATCGCTTCCATCTGAAATACTGCGTTCAGCAAATGGCTCAGATAATGCAGGGGTTGAGATATCCGCATCGCGGCGATCCTCAGGGCTCATCGAGTTGGTCCAGCTTTGATCTTCTCCTTCTGCTGCGGCGCCCTCCCAAATAAAGCTCTCTCCATCTTCTGCGCCACGCTCCATGGCTTCATTTACGCTTTCATTGACATCTTCTTCATGATCATTGTCGTCAACGGATTGCCAATTTTCTTCTTCATCAGCGATTTCTAATAGAGGATTTAATGCAAGGTTCTGCTCAATCGTGGCTTGTAATTCTTGTGCATTCTTTTGAAGCAGCTTGGCAATCTGCTCCAAGCGGGAGTTCATGCCCAGCGATAGCTTTTGGCCTTGCTGTATAGATTGACGCATAGTTATGAGTGGGGGACGCGCTATGCTTAGAGCGCGAAATCTTCCCCGAGGTAGTGCGCTTTAGCGAGAGGGTGATGTGCTACTTCTTGGGCAGTGCCATCAACCATGACTTTTCCATCCATCATGACATAGATACGGTCACAAGTATCGATGGTTTCTCGTGCATTGTGGTCGGTGAGCAGTACACCGATGCCTCGTTTTTTTAAGTCAATGATCAAGCTTTTAATAGTGCGGATATTCAAAGGGTCGACGCCTGCAAATGGTTCGTCCAGTAAAATAAATTTGGGGCGCGTAGCTAGAGCACGCGCAATTTCAACACGGCGTCTTTCACCACCTGAGAGGCTGGAGCCGAGAGAGTTTCGGACTTTCTCTAAGTTGAAGGCAGAGATTAATGTTTCGCACTCATGAGCAACCTCCCGCTTATCGTTCATTTGTAATTGCAAAATAGCGGCAATGTTTTCATAGACAGTTAAGCGACGGAAAACGGAAGATTCTTGTGGCAAGTAGGCCAAGCCTAATTCGGCTCTACGGTGAATAGGCGCGTGGGTGATGCTTTTTCCGTCAATTTTGATTTCTCCACTATCACTGGCAATCAATCCAACCATCATGTAAAAACTGGTGGTTTTCCCTGCACCATTGGGCCCTAGTAACCCGACCACTTCTCCAGCGGAGACCGACAAGCTGAAGCCATCAACGACTTTACGGTGGCGGTATTGTTTGGAAAGATTTTCAGCGGTAAGTTGTAAAGACATGATCTGAGCAAGTGAGATAAAAACAAGATGATAGCTGAAGAGAATAGGCCTCCGTTATAGGTGGCCAATAAGCATGATCTATTGTGATCGTTTTGTGTAGATATGGAGTGGAGCAGCGATTGAGTGCATATGCCTCTGGGCTAGTTGGAGGCAACGGGCCTAGAGGTATCGGATATCCATTCACTCCAAGAGCCAACATAAAGACGCATTGCGGCAGGTGCTATTTGTGCATGCTCTAAAGCAAGCCAATTGTGACAAGCAGAAACCCCTGAGCCGCATTGATGCACACAAGTTTTGTTGTCAATGGTTTCAAGGAGTGCACTCCAGTGTTGCTTGAGTTGCTCTGGAGATTGTAGTGTTCCATCTTCATTAAGGTTCAGGGAGAAAAAGTGGTTTAATGCGTTTGGAATGTGTCCTTTAATCGGGTCTGGGCTTTCGGGTGCTGCATGAAAACGCTCTGCAGAGCGCGCATCTACCACCATGATTGAGGAGTGCTCAGGATTTTGGGAATGATGCAGTACCTCATCAACCGAAATGATTTTTTCAGCATTGGGTTTTAAGGGAGCAGGGTTTTGTGTTTTTGTGATGGTAGATGGATTGCTTGTGGTGGGTGCATTAGCGCTTTCCCAAGCACGTATCCCGCCACTAAGCACCGCCACTGAAGAATGTCCTAGCCAATGGCGAATCATCCACCAAGCACGAGAAGCCATCATACCTCCATCTTGGTCGTATAAAACGACTTGCTGGTTTTCGGATAGACCAAATGCGTGAAGACGATCAATGAATGTTTGCGCTTGAGGCAGGGGATGACGACCATTTTTACCGGTTTTTTCTCCCGATAAATCATCTTCCATATCAAGAAAATGTGCGTTTGGAATATGGGCTTTTGCATAAGCAGAAGCTCCCCATGATTCATCAGCAAGTTGATGACGGCAGTCAAAAATTAATGCGGTTGGAAGCACCTCTTGTAGTGCTTCTACAGAAATAAGGGTGGTGTAATGCATAAGTTGAATACGGAATACAAATAGTTAACAAATGAGGAACAATATGTAGGATAGCATGGATGGGTGGCTGTGCTCTAATCACCAGCCAATGGCTGTGATTTTTCACACATGTATTGCGTTCTGGCGGCTATTAAGCAGATGATTTGAAAGCCGATTAAAGTTTTTTAAGGAGTAAGTATTTATGGTAACGCGTAGGCAATTTGTCACCTATTCAGCAGCGGGGCTTCTTGTGCCCCGTTTATCTTTTGCAGCGACGAAAGATTCTGAGGCTTATACGATGCTTCGAGCTGAACCAGTAGAGGTTGGGCTTTTACCTGATTCAAATCTCAAGCAAAATCTTTGGGGCTTTAATGGTTCAACACCAGGTCCAGAGCTTAGAGTAAAGCAAGGAGAGCACGTTCAAGTTAATTTTCAAAACCGAGTGGACAAGGCCTCAAGTGTTCATTGGCATGGCATACGCATAGACAACAAAATGGATGGTGTGACAGGTCTTACGCAGGAGGCGGTGGCTAAAGGCAAGGATTTCGATTATCGTTTTGTTGCTCCTGATGCGGGTACGTTTTGGTATCACTCTCATCATCAATCATTAGAGCAAGTTGCAAGAGGGCTTTATGGAGCGCTTATTGTAGAAGAGAAAACGCCTCCTGATGTGGACCATGATATTGTGGTTTTCCTTGATGATTGGCGTTTGAAAAGAGACGGCTCTTTTTCAGGAAATTTCGGCAATCGGCATGATATGGTGCATGGGGGTCGAATGGGGAATGTGGTTAGAGCGTTGTTTCATGGTGAGACAAAAAATTTGAAACAAGGTGAGCGCGTAAGGCTTCGTTTGATCAATACCGCTACAGACCGTGTCTTTCCTATAGGGATAAAAGGTATATCGGGGAAGGTGGTTGCCTATGACGGTATGCCTCTCAAGAGACCAAAAACCATCAGGCAAGTACAAGTATTGGCTCCTGCACAGCGCACAGATATTATTGCGGATATTACTGGCGAAGGCATCCATTTTAATTTTGTCGTACGAGATGGAGAACACCCCATTGGATCATTGGAAGTAAAAGGTAAAACGAAAAAGCGCGGAGCCATTCTTGCGCTACCCGAAAATAAAGTTGCGAAGCCAGACTTGAAAAATGCGAGGAAGCTTACGCTTTCTTTGGAAGGTGGAGCAATGAGTAGAAGGTCTAATTCTGGTGAGATCTGGGGGCTTAGTGGTCTTTCTGGTTTCTCAGGAAAACCTTTTCACCAGTCAACCGCTCTTGGAGAAACGGTCATTATTAAAATGGAAAACAACAGCAGTTTTCCTCATGGTATGCATATACATGGTCATCACTTTCAAACATTGAAAGGTGGAAAGCTTGGCCCATTGCGCGATACGATATTGGTGGATGTGCGTGAGTCGATTGATGTGGCCTGTGTATTGGATAACCCAGGAAAATGGGCGATACATTGTCATATGTTGGCTCATCAGGCAGCAGGCATGAAGACGTGGATGCAAGTGGGTTAATGACTTTTCCTATTGGCCAAAAAAAACAGACGCCTATAGCGTCTGTTTTTTTTGATGGAGCGGGTTTATCCTAAGTTCTTTTCAACAAAAGACCAGTTAACCAAGTTCCAAAATGCTGCGAGGTAGTCGGGGCGACGATTACGATAATCCACGTAATACGCGTGCTCCCACACATCACAAGTCAGTAACACTTTTTTATCAGAGGTGAGTGGGGTGGCTGCATTGGAAGTACTTACCAATTCTAGATTACCGCTTTGATCGGCAACCAACCATGCCCAGCCTGAACCAAAGGTTGTAATGGCACATTGAGAAAACTGCTTTTTGAATTCTTCAAAGCTACCAAATTTTGCATCAATGGCTTTTTGGAGCGCGCCGCTTGGCTCTCCACCGCCACCTTGTCCACTTGGAGCCAGACATTCCCAATAGAAGGAATGGTTCCATACTTGGGCTGAATTATTGAAAATCCCACCAGAGGATGATTTTATGATTTCTTCAAGAGATTGATTCTCGTGTGCCGTGCCTTTAATAAGGTTGTTCAAGTTGGTCACATAGGTTTGATGATGCTTGCCATAGTGAAGCTCTAAAGTTTCTTGAGAGATGTGAGGTGCAAGTGCATCCAACGCATAAGGCAGTTTCGGCAATTGATGTTCCATAGAATGACTCCAGAAGGAAATGGTAAAGAAATACGGTAAGTGGTGAAGAGACAACGCTTTAGCGTGATTCACTCAGCATGGATGCGAATAAAAAGCAGCAAGTCTATTAAGCTGGATTTTTATAAGTACCAAAAGCGTAAGCGTAGCATAACTACCCTTATTCCCAAAGACTATAAGGAATTGAAGGTTGCCTCGTGGTGCTCTTTAATGGGGAAAACGTTCGGTATCAATGGATTGATAAATTACCTCGTTATAGCGCTCTCCGTGTACTGTTTTTTCATTGATGAGGGAATCCAGCTCTGCAATGGTCTCGTCATTCAAATGGATGTTTGTCGCCAAATGGTTTTCCTCAAGATGTTCTGGTGAACGTGTACCCGGAATCGCGATCATGTCTTGATGTTTGTTAAGTACCCACGCTAGGGCTAGCTGGCTTGGTGTACATCCTTCTCGTTCAGCAATACGCTTATAAGGCTTTAGCAGTTCAAGGTTTTTTGGATAGCATTCTGAAGAGAAGCGTGGAACATTAAAACGAAAATCAGGCGCTACCAGTTGGGTTGCAGGGTCAGTGATCTTGCCGCATAAAAAGGCTCTGGCAAGCGGGCTAAAGGCAACGAGTGTTGCACCAATTGATTTACAAGCAGATAAGACCGCAATCTCAGGATCTCTTGTCCACAAAGAATATTCGCTTTGTACCGCAGTGATGGGATGAATGGCGTGTGCTGTTTTTATGGTTTCTGCAGATACTTCTGAAAGCCCAATGGTGCGCACTTTTCCTTCGGACACTAAATCTGAAAGTGCACCAACGCTATCTTCAATAGGTACTTTGAAATCGCGGCGGTGTAGGTAGTACAGATCAATCACATCCGTACGCAGTCGACGCAATGATGCTTCACAGGTTGCTTTAATCGTTTCAGGTCTTCCATCAATGATGCGTTTCCCATCAACCACGGTATTGCCGCATTTGCTGGCTAAAACAAACTGAGAGCGATGCTGGCTAAGGGTTTCGCCGATGAGCGTCTCATTAGCCCCTCCTCCATATAGTGCCGCAGTATCAAAAAAATCAACGCCTATATCCAATGCGCGTAAAAGCACTTTTGCGCCTTCCTGTGGGGGGATAGGCGGGCCATAAACATCACTTACATTCATACAGCCTAAGCCAATAGGATTGACGCTGAATGGTCCAATAGTACGTTTTTTCATAATGACCCCTGAGAAAATGGAGGTAGAAACGAATGAGTGTTTTGACGATGTTAGCAGTTATTCGTAAGCTGGAAAATCACTTCAACGCCTCTTTTTGATGCTGGCGCAATGATTAACGAGATGAATAATAGCAGAGCGCTTATTGAGCTCGCGCGAAAAGATCATAAAATACGCTTAGCCTACATTTTGCGGGACAAGCATTTAAGTATGACCGCTTTGAGGGTGTTTCTTTCTTTGACTGTTTTCATGAAAATAATATATGGCCGTTAACCTAAAACTTCCCCCGCAAGAATCCTTACTTCCTATTCAAGGAATTCGTTGTGCCTCAACGTATGCGGGTATTCGTAAGTCAGAGAAAGCTGATTTGGCATTGTTTTTACTCGATGAAGGCGCTGTGTCAGCAGGAGTATTTACTCAGAATGTTTGCTGTGCAGCTCCAGTGCAGTTGGCACGAAAACATCTACAGCAAAAATCACCAGCGGCTCTTTTGGTGAATGCGGGTTGTGCTAATGCCGCAACGGGTGATGGAGGGTTATTGGATGCTCAGCAGTCGTGCGAAATCGTAGCAGAGCTGTTAAAGCGTTCTACAGATGCGGTGTTACCGTTTTCTACGGGCGTGATTATGGAGCGTCTACCGATGGAGAAAATGCGCAGCGGTATTCACGCTGCAGTGGAAAAAGCCAATGCCTTACCTGATTATCAAAACGAAGCAGATAAAGCGGTATTTGTGCAGCATCAAAAAGCATGGTGGGAAGCAGCCCACGCGATAATGACGACGGATACAGTGGCCAAAATGGCCTCTTGTGCCGATAAAGGCCTTCGGGTAACGGGGGTTGCTAAGGGCAGCGGTATGATTCACCCGAACATGGCTACGATGCTGTGCTTTCTAGCCTGCGAGGTACGCGTTACGCCTGAAATTTTGCAATCACTCACTTCGGAAGTGGCCGATTTATCTTTCAATGCGATCACTGTTGATGGGGATACCTCAACCAATGATAGTTTTATGGTGGTGGCAACAGGAAAGGTAGGGGATTTGATTGATTCCGTAGCGCACCCCGAATACCCAACGCTTTATAAAAACATTTTACAAGTGGCGACGCAATTGGCTCAGATGATTGTGCGTGATGGTGAAGGGGCAACGAAGTTTGTTCGTATCCAAGTCAAAGAGGCTATGACCCCAAAAGAGGCCATGCAAGTGGCAGACAAAATAGCGCTTTCTCCATTGGTGAAAACAGCCTTTTTTGCCAGTGATCCAAATCTTGGACGAATTTTGTCGGCTGTGGGTAATAGCCAGATTGGTGGAGCGGCAGGCTTTGATTTTTCACGCGTTTCATTACGTATTGGTGAGGTATTGGTGGCAGAAAATGGAGGGCGGGCAGCATCTTATAATCAAGCTGAAGAGGAAAAAGTGCTTTCTATGATGCGCAAAGAGGAGTTTTCGCTTACGGTATTTCTGGGGAGGGGTGATGCTTCTGCGACCAAATACACCAACGACCTTTCATATGAATACATTAAGATTAATGCTGAATACCGGTCATAACGTTCTATGGTGTTTCTGACGGAGTAGAGAAAATGGCAACACAATTATTTCCTAATCGTATTACGATTTTGCGCTTAACTTGGCTTGCGGTGGTGGGTTGTTTTTTGTTTAACTTTCCATTGGTAACCCTCGCTAAAGGTTATATTTTTGGTATTCCTTCGATTACTTGGTACTTTTTTGGCTTTTGGCTGCTGCTTATTTTTTTGGCCTTTCTGGTGGTTAATTTCTCCTCACCTGATATTCGGCATATTCGAGCCTTAATTGAAGAGGGCGCTCAGCCAGAGTATCCGAGTGGTATTCCAAATGCTCGTGTGACTTCCTCATCTTCAACCGAAGCATCATAATCAAAATACCGTATGACATTATTAAGTGGCTTGCTCCTACTCCTGATATCCATAGGGTATTTGGGCTTGCTCTTCGCCATCGCGCGTTATGGAGAACGCCGCGCGGATCAGGGTAAGTCTTTGATCAATGGCACCGTTTATGCATTGTCTCTTGCGGTCTATTGCAGTAGTTGGACATTTTTTGGCTCAGTGGGTCGCGCAACATCAGATGGTTATGGATTCCTCACGATATATTTAGGGCCTACGCTACTGATGCTTTTTGCGGGTACGTTGGTAAAAACCATACGAATCAGTAGGACGCTTAGATTAACTTCTATCGCGGATTTTCTGTCTACCCGTTATGGCAAAAGCGCTTGGATAGCGGGATTGGTAACGTTGATCGCGGTGATTGGCGTGATTCCTTATATTGCTTTGCAGCTAAAAGCGGTGTCGTCAAGCTTAGGTATTTTGCAAATAGGCTCTTTAGAGGCGGAAGTATTGGGGGTTACCGCAGCGCCTTTACTGGCAAAAACCATTTGGGTGGATACGACATTTTGGATCGCCGTATTGTTGTCAATATTCACGATTTTTTTCGGTACGCGGCATTTGGATGCAAGCGAGCGGCATGAGGGCATGGTGCTTGCGATTGCTTTTGAGTCATTGGTCAAATTGGTGGCTTTTATCGCAGTCGGCCTTTTTGTAACCTACGGATTATTTGATGGCTTTGGAGACATCATCTCACGTGCAAAGGAAATGGCTGATACGGAATGGGTGACGGAGCTTTTTGCTCCTGACAGTCAGCAAAATACGCCAGCCTTTAATTGGATGTCGTTAATCATTCTTTCGGCTTTTGCCGCTTTTTTACTGCCCAGACAATTTCAGGTGATGGTGGTAGAAAATGTAAACGAGAGACATATCCGTACAGCGATTTGGCTGTTTCCCCTTTATCTTTTACTGATGAATATTTTCGTGGTTCCCATGGCGATGGGGGGAATGCTTTACTTTCAAAATGAAACGGTAAATCCCGATACTTTTGTATTAACCCTTCCTTTATTTACAGACCACCCAGCTCTTGCGCTTTTGGCTTTTATTGGAGGACTGTCGGCCGCCACTGCGATGGTGATTGTAGAAACCATCGCATTATCCACCATGATTTGTAACGACTTGGTGATGCCGGTTTTGTTGCGTCTGCCGATTAATTTACAAAAACATGCAGACCTTTCTCGATTGATTTTTGCCATCAGACGTATTGCGATTGTGGTGATTGTATTGTTGGGCTACACCTATTACCGAATAGCCAGTGATGCTTTTGCTTTAGTCAGTATTGGTCTTATCTCTTTTGCGGCGGTTATTCAATTTGCCCCATCAATGATTGGGGCGCTTTATTGGCGTCATGGTAATCAAAAAGGCGCGTTGGCGGGGCTCTTTGGTGGTTTCATGGTGTGGTTCTACACCTTACTTTTGCCAACTTTCGCGCAGTCCGGGTGGATTGGCACTGATTTTCTGGATGTGGGATTGTTCGGTATTTCCGCGCTAAAGGCGCAAGCGCTTTTTGGTTTGACGGGGTGGGACAGCATTACCCATTGCCTTTTTTGGAGCTTGTTGGTTAATGCGACGCTCTATACAGGGGTGTCTTTACTTACTCGGCAAAGCGTAGCAGAGATTGCATTGGCGAGACAATTTGTCGACATTTTTCGTATTCGCCATCACTCGGGTTTAGGCTATGGTGTTACTTGGCGTGGAGATGCTTCTTTTGGTGTGCTTTATGTATTGCTTTTGCGTTTTTTGGGGGAAACACGGGCGAGAAGACGTTGGCGTAACTACGCAAAAATGAGAGGGCTTCCCGTGACGATGAGTCTGGAAGAAATTAGCGCGATACCCGTTGATGCAGGCTGGGTACATTTTGCGGAAGGTTTGTTGGCAGGTGCGATTGGTAATGCTTCAGCGCGGGTGATGGTATCTTCCGTGTTGAAAGAAGATACCTTGGCTTTGGATGATGTTTTGGGCATTTTGGATGAGGCGTCACAAATCCGCGCGTATAGTTATGATTTGGAGCAGAAAAGAACAGAGCTGGAGCGCGCAAGCTCTGATCTACGCCAAGCAAATGTCCGACTGCTTGAGTTGGACCGTCTGAAAGATGACTTCATGGCAATGGTGAGTCATGAGTTACGCACCCCCCTTACTTCAGTTCGTGCATTTACAGAGCTTCTGCAGACCTCTCATGAATTGTCTTACGAAGACAAACAAAAGTTCCTCGGTATTATTATCAGCGAGACCGATCGCCTAACCCGTTTAATCACCCAAATGCTGGATATGGCAAAGCTGGAAGCAGGAAGATTGGATTTGAGGCTCGAAGCATGTCTGATGATTGAAACCATTCGTCAATCCGCAGAGAGTTTAGAGGCCTTGCTGAGGGAGCACGATGTATCTATTGAATTTTATTATGAGGATAAGGGAAAGCTTGAGCCGGTGAAATTGGCAGAGGAGGGTGAGGATGATGAATGGATCAATCGTCTTCAGCCCAAGGTGCTCGCCGATAATGATTATTTGGTACAGGTGCTTTACAACTTAACAGCGAATGCGGTGAAATTCAGTCCCAAGAAAAGCATGATCACCATTAACTTGCGAAAATACAAAAAAGTTGAAAATGGCAAAGAGTGGATACGGGTGAGTGTTGAAGATAAAGGCAGTGGAATTCCGATGGATGATCTTGAGCAGATCTTTGAAAAATTCCATCAAAGTAAAAATAGTGGGATTAATAGAACTCGGGGTACAGGGCTTGGATTGCCAATCAGCCGTCAGCTGATTGAAGCAATGGGTGGAAAGCTTTGGGCGGAAAACAGTACTTCGCCTGACGGAATAGTACGGGGTGCGCGTTTTATTTTTGTGTTGCCCAGCCATTCTGATTAGCTGAAAACTGAGGGTGTCATACGGTAGTCCTCAGTAAGTGGTTAGGAAAAATTACGGTAGAAAATAATGATACTTATCGCTTTAGTATTCTTTTTTTTGATGATATTAACGTGTTGGTCTTGGCGGTGGAAGTACGTTGATCATCGGGTGGAGCTGCATCAGTTTCCTAAAACCTCGGTGGGTATTTTTGGGGCGCTGACCATTGCCTTTTCTATTCCCATGCTGAATAATGAGTTCTCGGAATGGCAGGTTAATCGAGCGATGTCGTTATATTCAGGAAAAAAAGTCTATTATGATTGTGAAGGGCTCGTTGGACTTTATTTTGGAGCATCAGGGGCGCCTGGTTATGTGATGCATGAAAATTCCGATGAAGCTACACTGCGGTATGACACATGCCTTAGCCTGAAGGATTTTTTATGGGAAAAGGATTTTGAAGGGGACCGCAGGTATGGAATAGATAAGATAGTGGCATTACATACGGTGAGCCATGAGCTGCAACATATGTTGGGAGCGTTGGATGAAAGCGTTACAGAGTGTAAGGCAGTCCAGAGAAATTATGATATTGCCCTCGCTTTCGGTGTCAGCCATGACGCTGCCGTAGACTTTACCACGACGTATTGGCGAGAGAGATATCTACGCAGTAAAACACCGGGGTATTATTCAAGCGAATGTAAAAAAGGCGGCAGATTAGATGAAGACTTGCCTAACGCGCCTTGGAATTTTGAGTAAATGGTTGGCGCAACGTTTATCCATGGCCGTTGAGGCATAAAGAAGTACAAAAAATATGGTAATAATTTCAGTGCTGAGCTTGTTGGTGATGATGCTTTACATTTGGGCATGGTGGAGGAACAATCCTCATGTGAATCCATTGGGAAGCAAATTCCCTAGAAACCCCGTTCTTTTATTTGCAGCCATCGCCTTTGTTTTTTACTATCCCAGCTTGAGAACAGAGCTTCTGGAAATACGTCTCAACCGAATCATATCGGCTTATTCAGGAAAAGCCGTGCAGTATGAGTGCCGTAGTGTATTGGGGCTTTTCTTTACCAGAACTGGGTCGGCGGGCTATGTGCCTTTCACTGGAAACATCGATAAATCAGTGCTTCGATACGATGTCTGCAATGGCCTGAAGGATTTTTTTTCCGATCGAGATCTCTCAGGATCAAGAGCACGTCGAGATGGAAAGTTAATTGCGGTGCACGTGGTGTCTCATGAATTGCAGCATATGCTGGAAATCGCTGATGAAGCGTTGGCTGAATGTAAAGCATTACAGAATAATCATGATATCGCTCTTGCTTTGGGTGCTGATCTTGAGACGGCAAAAAATTTATCCCTAAGTGTTTGGAGGGAGATTTACCCAAGAATGAAAGGGACAAAATATTTCTCCGACTCATGCGTAAAGGGGGGCAGTATGGATGAAGACCTCTCAAATGCCCCTTGGAATTTAAGATGAGTGTGAATAGCTAGATCCCTAATCTACCTAATCTATTAAGGGCTGCCAATAGTCAGTGCAACTTCGCGGCAAAGGTGCAGCAGCCATTTTGCGGCGGGTGCCATCATCGTAAATATGATTGCGCCAATACCAATAACCGCCCCCAACGATATTACGAAAGAAATGATTTCCCACCAAGCAAGGGTTTTTGCAATTTTGGTGATGGAAATATCCTCTCGTTTCTTAGGATTTGCAGGAATATTTTTTAGTTGGGTTAATAGCTTTTGGTACGAGCGGTGCGGGATGCGTGGCCTTACTAGGCTGAGAGCTGCCAGCAAGGAATGCAAAAAGGTAGGCAATAGGGTGGAAAAAAGCATGAAGTACACCCAGAGTACTTTCCCGTTGTAGGGTTGTTCTAAATCTGTGAAAAGTGTCTGGAGTGCCAGTATGCCAGTGCCTCCATAGTGCAGGTCTA
>JAXGGS010024451.1:12808-25025 GCA_035585475.1 Armandia brevis | reverse complement strand
TTTTCTCAATTCAAAAAAGTCATTCATTGACATATCATATCATAATTGTTCATATTATTAATTATCATTTATCCAGCAATTATTCCATTATATTAACAATCATTTTAAAATTGTAATGCATATTTCTGTCTAATTCATACTATTTTTGTACTTATTTTTATAATTGTGAAATATTTTTATATCATTTCTACTTATCCGGCAAATATTTTCAAAAAATCTCTAATATCCGACAATATATCCGCACCTATCCTTAAATATTTTCATGAAATTCACGATCAATTATGAATATCATCCACCCCATTTTGAACTATTCCGAGCTTTTGTCATGATGTAATTTACTGTAATTTGATGTTAATAGTGATGTGTTATGTATAACACATGTGTATCCTGTATGACCCTAGTATTATCAAGATGTGTTATGTAAGGAACACAAGGTTTTCATACATGTGCCTAATTTTTATAGTCATACATTGATGTAATAGCATGCAGGCATCACTCGTGACCTGCTGCTTTCTAAAGATTATACTGCTTTATAATGAGAGTCTGGCCAGAGTACATCTAGATATTCCTGTTTCGTAATGAGAGCCTGCCTATATAAGTGAGTGAGAATCATCTACTGGCAGATGAGATCTAGAGATCTATATCTAGAGCTTAGAAGTGAGATCAGGATGGCTCTAGGTTAGAATACATCAAATATAATAAAGACTACTCTATTCAACACATACTCCTGGACTTGTCATTATTTACAAGTAATCCAACATCACACTGGTGTTGTCATATCTAACAGAAAGCTAACATCACACTATGACACCATATTGTTAATTATTCTGCAGTATTTTTTTATCATTCTTTGCTATTTTTGTATATTTTGGTAATATTCCCTGAAATTCGATAATATTAATGCTTTTAATGACAATATTTTAATTCCATTTAATCATAAAATCCTTATTCCGAAGAAACTTTTTAAAATCCTTAATATCTATGCAATTATCTTACATCAAAACCCCTGCGCCCCTAATTACCGTTACCCTGCTGCCCCTCATGCTCCCAGTGACACATACAGAGAGCCCCCATTACACCCTGCTGCCCCTCGCGCTCCCAAAGACACAGAGCCCAGCTCATTCAGCGCGGCCTGTGACAACAAAATATATTTTTTCAGAGGGCTGTGTTAAGGAGACTGGAGCTACTGTATTCTAAAGGTCACATATTATGACTTTGAGCCGGCCAGCTAAAAGAGCAGGCCAATGCGAAAAAAGATTACTTTTATTAATTCGACTCTTGATATATACTTGCATGTTTGCCAATATTACCGTGTCTACAACAGATTGGACTATGAATATCAAAGTGGTTTTCAAAGCTGCTTTATTAAGATGTATGATATATCTTAGTATACTGAATCGACTGATATGTGCCTACATCCAGAATGTTGTTGACGAAGATCAATCCAGCACATCATTTTTTTGTGCCGTCACATGTAGGCCTGTGTGTCACATTCTGCTGAAAATCAAAAAACTTGATTATGATTATTCTCCGCTCAATTCTTTATATAAGATGAATTCATAGTAATTCCTATTCAGAAAAAAGGTAAAACATACATATTGCATTTTTCTTCCTCGGGTACAACAGGGTTTTCTAATTGCAAAATTCGAAGGTCGAGGTCCCAATTCAAGTTAATGGTGGGGAAGATAGAATTTAGCCCATCAAAGTCTATGAAGTCAAAATCTGGCAGATCTGCATGCGGAGAATATATGAATAGGATTGGTAAATTTATATAATTCGCAAGCGATTTGTCGAATTCGATTGATCTTTTCGGCAAATATTTTACAAACCGGGGATGGAAATTCCCATCTTGTTCAGCAGAGGGCGCAGTTTTTTCTTGGCCTGTTCCATCAAGAAAGCAAACGCTTTATCAACTCCATTCAAAACGTCTGAAAGTAGAGATAAGATTGTTGAGGATTGCGCGTTCTGATGATTCCTGGACATACTAAGACTGTTTATTGATAGACGATGTCATGACAACCTTCCACGCTAAAACAGATCCTAGACGCGCGTCGATTTCTGGTCACGCTGGTTGACGGAAGGAATCCATGAGCGACGTCCTTAGGAATGGTGATCTTACTAAGGTCGCGCTTCTTCCGCCATGACGTGATCTTCTCTTTGCCCTACACATCAAAGAACATATCGAGCTCTCCGATAAATTACATAATTAAGTAAGCGTTCTATCCACGTGCACGTGTAAATGGTATCTATATACATGTGTGTGAGACTATCGGACATTTTCTGCAACTCTATTTGACAAATTGTTATCAAAATTAACGTACCTCCTCCACTCTCTCTTTTCCCCATTCACGCCCTTTTTCTAGTTTTAGCTCCCGTGCTCGCTCCTTGCTCCATTCCCGCCCCTTTTCTAACTTCAACTCTCGAGCTCGTTCTCGCGCAAATTCACGCCCTTTCTCCACTTTTAGTTCTCGTGCCTTTTCCTTGGCGTATTCCCTGCCCTCTTCTAGCCTGTAACACATGAGCGCAAGCAACTATAACACTGTCTCACCTTCACTGAACATGCATATGTGAACTTAAAATATATTCACAACCCCTTAAGGCTTCATAAAATAAATAAATTGTGTGTCAGGCTTTTTTTTCCGCTGAGAAGGGCGGCAGGTCAAGTTTTTGTGTGTTTTTTTTGCTTTTGCCAGGGACCGTTTTTTTTTTACCGAAAAGAGGATGCGGCAGCCTTTATTTTTTTTTCGCCAGAATATCGGGGGTGCGGCAGGCTTTTATATGGTCTTTTTTTTCGTTTTTATTCTTTTTTCTACGAACCAAGAGGATGGTGCGGCAGTCGTTGTTTGTTTTTTTCTGAGAAGGAGGGTGCGGCAGGTACAGCCTTTTTTTTAAGATTGAAAAAAAGGGGTCTCAGGCCCATGCGGGCGGGCCTGAGAAACAATTTATTAATTTTATGAAGCCTAATTTTTACTTTTGAGTTGTGTACAAAGTAAGCAAATGTCACATTTCATTATTTACAATGAACCAAAAATAAAGAGCTGCTGACCTTTCCAGTTTGACCACTTCCTTAGCTACCTCCAGTGGGTTGAGCATACACAGGCGTTCCCGTAATACAGTGCGTACTCCTTGCAGAACCTTATCCAGGGGAGTCAACCTGAATTATTATAAGAGATGAAACTCATTCCCGCGGAGACTCACATTATAAGGCTGACGCACCATTAACCGCGCGATAGGGTGCGGTTTTCACGATTTGCCCTAATACGGTAAGAAGCATTTTGCCTTAGCTAAGGTCCAAATTTGCCCCAAACAGGGTACACTTTTTCTTAGCGTTCCCCCAAGCTAGGATCTAAATCTTAGGTTTTGGCTAACTTTGGTGCGCTATTTTACGGGACCAGTATACCATAACTCCAGGAATGTATTAGTCTAATATTATTAAGAAAACATAAAATGCAGCTAGTAAGCAGCAACACCAGGCGAGAACAATACCTGTTCAGGATAGAATTGATCGTGTCGATGGCTTCCTCCAGCTTATCCAGAGGAATGGCGTCTGCTATACTGCTCATCAGGTCGTCCCACTCCTGGCAGACAGAGGTAACTTTCCGGTATGCAGTGACGGTTCCATCCAGGATACCGCCATGCCAAGCGTCCGCCAAACTGTTCAAAATAAAAATTCCCTTCATGGCTAGATACAACCAGAGAACGTGTGATATACACCTAGTCCATAACTGATTGTAGCTAGTAGCAGTATGCTTTATAATTATTACGACTTATTGTTATATTCGTTGTATTCTAGCGACGTATTAGAATATGTTTCTTTACTGTTCATCAAGGTCACGGTATTTTGCTTTCTCGTCGTTTTCTTGCATCGCGCAGAGACAATCTCGGGCGGGTGTCACATGATCTGATATCGCCTTTTAATATACAAGTACTAATTACAAATATAACGGATTATTTGGAAATTATATTATATGTCAGAGATATTTGCCTTATGGACAAGATGAATTATTTTGTCTGAAAAGTTATTGACTGATTAAGTGATTATTTTGTATGTTTGATTTTAGATACCGAACCTGGCAATGCACCGCCACTTTCTGGCATATCGTCTCTGCTTTCTGAGCCTTTGTTTCCACATCTGCCGCTCTGTTCTTCCACGTGGGGTACAACTTAGTGTCAATCCTGAAAATGTAAGGATATTAGTAGTCGTTTGCATGAAGGTGTTTGCAATGATGAGTTATCTGGATTATACTATTATGTAATCAATATCAAAAACTAACTTTGTTGTCTTCGGCTCAATTTTGTTCAATGCCTCCTTAAGCGGAGTGATAGATGTCTTCAATGCAGAGGCATGTTGACCTGTGCCAGTCAATATAACATGTTAATAACATGTGTACCATAGCAACGCTTATATAAATGCTATAAATACGATACGTCCCAGTATTCACAAACACAGGGTCATAAACTTACCTACATATGGAACAGGGGTCAGAGCGAGGAGGACGTGGTTCAGAGAATTTACAATCGTCTTTAATTTACGTATCCCTCCAGCAAATGTATGATACCTGGAAATAACTGAAAATAAAACACTTTATTTTTATTTTTATGCGCGTGGAAGGGCAGTTTACGTTAATGAAGCAAGCATAAGATAAATGTAATATATTCACCATTTTTGACATCCTTGGCGTTGTTTTTGACCCTGGCCGAGCACTGAGCCCCTTGGTGGCTGTAACCCACGATATCGTTAATCAGATCGATCGCTCGATTCATGTTAGGAAATTCTGGGCACGGCTCTGGTTATGACGATTATGAAGCATAATGCATTGTATTACGAACACTTATCACTCAATCTGTATTGTAGGGTTTTTAAGCACAAGCCTTATTACGGTGTTATATATATAAGTGCGCTTTAGGACATGACCTCCTACCTTGTTTGATTGAATCTAAGACTTCTCGTAAATCTCGTCTATCCTGCTCCTCACTAACGTAACTGTCGAGGGTTTCATCTTCAGTCTTGAATGTAACGTCACCTTGCACACGTCTTGCGTGTTTGCTTGCTGTATTCCCTTCGAGGTTCCATATCATCCCTATCATTACCAGACAACAGAGTCTGGTCCTATGAAAGCAAATACGAGCAACATTACAATATTTCCAAAACTAAATATTCTCGCATTACTTTTACGCGTAATGTTGGATGACTACTAAGCGAAATAGTTGGCTGCATATATCATGGTATACGTGTTTTTTTAAATCCTATTCATTAAGAATTTTCACTCCTCGTCGGTGCAAGCAACGCTTACGTATTACTATTAATCTTAACTTAGATACTGTTTTAAGTATAATTATTATTAATGAATTCATAAAACAAGTCCACGTACATGTTACTCATAATAAAGCTCCGTTATGATCCGTCCTAAAAGAAGTGATCACCGGCTACTGTTCCTTCTGGTAGAGTGCCTCGATATATAACCGGGCCGTCGATGGTTAGACATTTACAACGGCCTAGTACGAACTTTATTACATCAGACGAGATCGTTACAGGATCCTCAACGTAGTCATATAACAGATAGAAGCCGGTTCAATGTTCATTTAATCGGCATGGTATGGTATCAATCGCTTGGTCAGCCAGTGTAAACTAATAATAGTGTAAGGTTAAGATCCTGTCTGTATTTACCAGTGACCACCACCGTGGGTAAGCAAACACCTTTGTTACTATATGATATGGCGGACCGCATTAATGATACCTTTGTGATGCTTCGTCAATTCACGCGACCCTCGGATATCATATGTTGCTCTATGAGTATCAGCATTTGCATGTTCTGGCAATGTAGAGCAGTTTGGATTGGATATTCTTGTAAGCGCTAGCTAACTAAACTTAATTAAAATTGTCTGGGACGGGCCCCGTGGCCCTACTCGATCCTAAAGATGACACATTTACTCCGCGCCAGGTTCGGTATTCTTACCCTGTCAATCGAATACTGTTTTTGTGTGTGTGTGTGTCTGTGCTGGGTGGGGTGGGGGTGGTCCTGCCTGACTGACGCACCCCTCGCAAAATGTATTAAAAGACCGATCTAATATCGCTTGGCCGGAAGTGGAAACAAAAGTAGAGAAACCGGAAGATACCTGCGTGTCCGCCAATATATATACGCGAATCCCGCCGAAAGGAGCACCGTTTCCACACAATATATCCAGGCACCGCCGTGATGGTCCGATCACAATTTTATGATCATATAAACTTATGGAACATTGTATAACTTCCCGCTCAAGCTATTAAAGCGATTGATGATATCACGATATCAAATAACAGTGGGGATTTTAATGTTTTTTTTTCAAAATTAAAAAACACGGTCATCTTCAATTTTGGCTAGTATCATTCAAATAAAAGTTGAATCGTTGTGTAATGCATAGCTGTGCAGTTCGAGCGAGCGCGAAAAGTTATAGCGCATTCATAATGTAAAATTAGGTCAATAGTATGGCCCCTTGACTGTGACCTAAACCCAATAATTTCAGATTCAGATATAGTTTTTTTACTGTATACAAATATTTAGACGTGTCAGAGAGTGTCGTAACCATTAATACACTTTTATCAAGCCTATAAAGGTTGTCTGATTACAAGTCTCACGAACAGCTTAGTTTACTCCGAAGATGTTTAATGATTGAATAGCTTAGAATAGTAACTTCATTTCCCATTACCTTATTTCCCAGGTTCCCAGTTTGTCCTAGCCTGTTTCGGCGTCGATAATGAAGGGCAATTTATGGGCAACACGAAGAATATGAAGCGCTCCGTGTATGGGACGCTTACAAACATTTGGATACAAATGGCGGAGGACGCAGTCATTACCAATGTAAGTATATCTAAAAAGGCCAGAAGGGACGAAAGAGAACATGGACGCTAGGAGAGCTCATGCCAGATGGTACATCCCGACTAACAGGACATGGAGTAACCACACGTTTATATCTGGTCTCTCGGACTCAGGCACTGCTGAGGAAAAAGCTGTCAAGGTTGACGAACTTTTTAAAAAGTGTAATTTACTAAACGATTATAATTTGAAAATGAATGTTATTTCGAATTTATTATCCTAAAGGTAACTGGAATAACATGCCAATGATTACGTTCATGCATTTATTTCATTTGAGAAAGCTTTGCAAAATCCACACATAATTAAATGAACACACTCCGACGTTATACCATGTATAATGTGTACATGTAGTTTTAGTAAATAGCATCATTATTGTGCTATGCAAATATTTATTGTATCATAAATCGTAAACTTATTTCAGGGACTGATTATGGAGCGAAAATCAGGTCCTGGGGCATATAACAGTTTACCTATCAAGTAGATCTAGATTTTTCAAATTGTATGTCATATGTCTGAGTGGTAAGATATAGGCCTACCATCGTCATGTTCCTTGTTTGACACAATCATGTGTGGATATTGAGCAGAGCTCTAAACTGATGCTATGGATGAGTACCTGCTTGCGCTGTCTATAGACGGATTAAGACTGGAGTAATTAGTGTGTTGGCCTGTCTCCTGTGTCCCTGACAAAGTCTCCGTGGCCTGTCTGAAGTAGCTCGGAAGCTGAGCCTAACACAATGGTGTATGTAGAGGTTCTAACCACTGTCATCAGTGGGGTAATGTGGCGGCTTAAATTCAGCTGTGACATAGAGACGTGGCCATAATGCATTAAATCTGTTTTATAATGTTATTATTATCATAATTAACAATAAGGAGCATTGTACAGTCATTAAGTTCAGTGTAAGGATATATGTGTCAAGTCGACCTATGATCTTGTATTAGCGGTTACCTTGGCGACCACATCCTCGCAGACGTCCCTCCACCAACATCCCCGTCTATGTTCACACGAAATGCTTAATTTGCATTAGCATTGATAACGATGTTGGTGCTTCCTTTAGCTTAGAGCCAATCTGATAAACAACAATTTGTAAGTTGTAATTAAATTATAACACTTCATGCTCCAGGCAGTTTGCTATAATGACCTTCATCTGCATCGGCAGTTATCGACACATCACTTTATAATTACCTTCGTAATAACAGGTGAAAACTAATTATTCATATTTATGACCATATATGTGATCAGACACCTGTACTCACCTCACCTGCCACAATGCGCATCACCGGTATATACCTATATCTGGCGGTAATATGCGTATGTTTTATTCATGTTCATGGATATCATAGTTTTACCGAGCTGATACCAAACGGACATGGAGTGAAACATCCCTGTTTCCCGGGCGATTCCTGGCACGCGGTCGGTCATGTGACGTCACAAGGAGGAGGAGCTCGCAACCCGTTCGGTTATTCATTTAATCACCAGAAAATGGTGAGTTATAATTCAATTAATTTTGATATTTAGGAATAACTTCCAAACATTAACCACTGATGCATGTGTGGAATATATCACAAAAGAGTGCTGATGATAGATACGTTAGGGTTCTTTGTATGTGAAATATGTTTCATTGCACAGCCAATTCTGACCATAGCATATATATGTTTATATATAGGCCAATAGATCATATTACTAGCTAGCCGATGCCTTAGTGTGAAGGCTATTGAATTCATCGTTTACTATAAGGTATTTAGTCCAGAAACGTTAGGTCGCTATTCCTTGTTTAAGCTTTACATGTATATCGGATATCTGTAATCGCGATAAAGCGACCAGTCCAACCATATAACTACTACAGCCGGCCATATGGGTTCCTTGGCTATAAGATACTATAATCTATGAAATGCCGAGTTGATTCGAATAATATAACTCTCTCTATATATTCATATAGGAGAAAAGAGAATGTCACCACCAAAGATTATTTGTTTCACGATTTTAGACATCATAACACGTAACACGTGCTAATTAGAACCACGGTAATGTTAAAATAATTACCTAATAAATTATATGCTCTGACTACACAATGGTATTCTGTATTGTCAGGCGTGGACCAGAGAATTATGCGAGGCCGACTCTGACTATGACGGTATGAGTAATGGAGAAGAACTAGGGGACCCGGACTGTGATTGGACCAGAGGAAGCAGACCAGTTCTTCCGAGCCGTGGACACCCCGGTATTTGTGAACCCATGCACTCGGACTGGTGTAATTATGTTAACTCCTATTTCAAAATATCTGAAGTAGAAATCTGTTCTAAGGAGCAAATTTCTATCTAAGGAACTAGTGAATCTACATGTACCTTAAGGCTAACGATGTAAACGCTGTAGTTAGTGTTAGGCTATTAAAACCACAGCATATACTTTTATGTCAATATCCAATAGCCTAAATGTATAGGGTGAAGCAAGAAATAAACCAAATTGTCTTAAAAATCATTTTCTTGTGTTAGGTCTTTGAAGGATAGCGACACTGGTGGCACTTAAATTATTAAGTGATTTTCTTTAATAGTATCCGTTTAGTTATGTACTATACTTGTATACATTTACATACATCATATGATACTTACTTCAATACCGAGTTGTGATCCATAGCAATCTCTAACAAGCTACCTACCGACTCTGGCACAAATCTGATATTTTCCTACAAGCTTCCTGTGAGATGTTGCCCTCGGATATAACCTCTTTCCTAAAGGACATTCTTGGAATGTGCAACTCTCTCCAGCCAGTAAATCTGAGTTCCAATACTTCATACATTATATTTTTAAATCACGGTCTGACAATTATTTCATCAATACTTTAAAGTAGATTAGAGAAATATATGTTGTTTAAATGTAGCAGGGTAAATTGTTTAAGGTTTGTTTTATCACTTTCATAGCCCTGGTTAGTCATGTGTGTACAAAATGTATTTAAGTTAATGAAGAAGTTATTGCACATTTTCAACTACTTTGATGAATGTAATTGCAAAATACGCTTTGACAGAGAATGTTTTTCTCTTCGAGCCATACTTAGATTTATAGAATGCCACACTCTACCATAGAATATACTAACCTGTAATGTCAATTGATGATAATATTAGCAATGAAAATTATCGACTCAAGCAAGTGATGTGGTATAGTTTGTGCTCTAATCAGTGCCTGGATAACAATAATGCCCTTTCCAAATGACAAACTGCTACCAATTTTGTTTGGGTTATTCTAGGAATCTAATAAATGAATCCGATTTATCTGTTTCAATATATCTACACTTATTTTGATTAAAACATAAAAAGAGTTAACAAACCTCTGCAATATATAATCAAAGCTTTTATATTATTAGTGCTAAGTTTGATATTGGTATCTGGTAGATGTCCAAAGAACCAGAAGATGTTTCATTCTGGATAGATCACACATTCTTGAATAGCATAAACATGTAAAACATACTAAATTAGATTCAGATTTTGAGCATGTTTGAAATAGTTTCTTTTTATATATCTTACAACCATTTAGTAATTAGATCGAATCTATATATTCACATGATCTTACTATTTTTATTAATCACCCATTTCGTTAGAAATATGCAGCACCTACGTGCAAGGCGTTTACATATCATTTCACTGGAAGTAATCATGAAGAAGCAACTGTATTTTGGTATTATGAACATTCTATGCATTTGTGTTGGAAATGGAGGTCAACGCATTTCACTGGTTGACTGGAGAGTGTATATTCCCTCACTGATGAAGTCTGCCTTAAACTCTGTACATATCGATGTGCCAAACATAGCGTTATCACAAATGAAAATTGCATTCTTCAACAATTTGTCGACATCGATATGTAGAACTTTTCAACAAATATCTGATTCCACATTGATACGGCGAAGTCCATGCGGTTCGGTGGCGCTGGACACCTATGATGATCGTATCTCACTAGATACAGGAAACACAATCTTAAGAGTTGCATTGCCAATGAATATTGAGATGTGGCTTAATGTAACGGTTTTTGATTTGAATTTGGTACGAGAACCTCAAGGATGCACAGGTGAACGAATCAAGATACTTAATGACAGTGAGGAAAACATGTCACCGGATTTGTGTGGAGATATTTATTTTAAGTCTTTCCATTTGAAATCTAGTAGTTTCAATATCGAGTACTGGATATCAGCAAATTTGGCAAAACTTTATTCAAACTTTTTTGATAACACTACTTCATACTATATGCCAAAAAGTGTTAAACTTGTCTGGCAGGTTACAAAGAAGGATGAATATTTTAGCTCGTATTACTTTTTCCTGCGGCGTTTTAACTACATGAGTGATGAGGCGGCCATGTGCCCCCGTGATTATGCGTGCATAAAAAGATGGTCAATATGGGATAAATCACCTTGGTTTCAATATACAGGCTTATCATTTCCCCGATATTCTGTTACGACGATAACAGCTGACTATGGTAACATACTGCATACAACTGTTTTTGTGACAAACAAAAGCGCTTTATTGCAATCGTCAAACTTAACATTAACCCTCGTCGATGGCACAGAAATGAATGGTCCCAGTTTACCCAAACTCTCGGATAGTAACCTGAAGGCAGAACTTCTAAGAGCAGTTTTCCCTTATCATCATATTATGGATACTTATGCACCGACCACCGGGCA
Source organism: Armandia brevis (assembly GCA_035585475.1). Lineage (NCBI taxonomy): Eukaryota > Metazoa > Annelida > Polychaeta > Opheliidae > Armandia > Armandia brevis. The sequence goes on along the minus strand of JAXGGS010024451.1, from coordinate 13,508 downwards.
CATTGTGACTTTGAAAATTGACTTTCCATACGAACAAATATTTGGAAATTATAAAGAACTCTACTTCATGGCAAAACAGAAGCATATACCAAGTAACATGACAACTTCGATGGCGATGAATGAGACAAAAAGATTTAAACTAGTAGCGAAAAGATCTTACGAGATGATGATGATTAAAACAGTGAAAGGGATGTTCTTAAACGTCACTGTAAAACAAATACACAGCAGAGGATATAATACAAGGAATTGTTTACACCGTGGGCTGGTTGTGTATACTGTTTTAGATTACCTCCAGCGACAGGACCTTTACCACAGGGCAATGGACCGATCAGTCAATGTTTCCACAGATTGTGCCAATGTTTTACACCCCGCAAACAAAGAAATATCATGTGCGTTGTGAGGATGTTTTTAGATTTGATAACCTACATATCGCCAGTTTGCTCTCACATGGTAACTAATGAAAGCCTAATGTAGTTTCATCTATTGCAGGTGACACCAGTAACGCCTTTTTTCCATCCCTCCACATTTGCGACTCTCTGATGTTACCAGGGAACCAAGGACAATATGAAATAATTATACCTGATCAATTCATATCAAATGATAATGAAGTGGTTTTGATTTTGTTTTCCTATGGAGAAGGAAGTATCGATACGGACATTACTGTAACTCCAACCCATTGTATCGGAACCACAACAAGTTG
>JAXGGS010024451.1:0-12708 GCA_035585475.1 Armandia brevis | reverse complement strand
TTTTCCTATGGAGAAGGAAGTATCGATACGGACATTACTGTAACTCCAACCCATTGTATCGGAACCACAACAAGTTGTACTCTTCCTAAATCACTTTCACAGAATAGAATATTTACTCCAACTCCAGTTATTGACATGACTGACAAATATAAACCCTCTGAGGAATTGCTACATTCTTGGAAATATATTGTTATGCCACACCTAAAAAACTCAAAGCAATTACCAGGTATTCGTTTTACCATTTTTAAATTTAAATACATTTTGCTCAATGTCACTATGTTTAGGCTAACTACACTCCAATTTGTTTATTCTTTGTCAGATAATTCACTAGAACTGGTCCATTTCAATGGAATTTTCAAAATAAACTTTGAACGACAAAGGCATGTCCACATATTCTACCCTAATTATAACGTTGAATGTTTCATTATTCAAACATTGGGACTGAACGTAGCATCAGAGGACAAGCACACAAAATGTTTAATAGGTTTCAACACTTCAAATCCTAAGGACATACATTTTGATGTTGAAACTCGACTCATGAGCATACCTTACAACGCCTGCTCAGCGAGTAAAATATCATCAGTTATTCAGACATCACAACACACTGAGACTGTTGATCTTGGATGCAATGCCATTCAAATGAAAGTGCAAACGAGGGAATCTATGGGAAGATTTAACTCTCGCCTTGTATCGGGGTATCTAACACGTGATGCTCTGAACCGTACAGACTGGGCAACCTTTTCCGAGAAGTTGAAGAACGAAATTATTTACACCCCGGAGAGTGAACTTGCAAGCTACTTTACGGAAAATCGTATGATCTTTCTCTCTTTAAAATGCAATGAAGAAATTATCACCATAACTCATTTTATAGACTCGTGGGACACTAAACATCGATTAGAGTTTTTCTTACTAAGATATTTCACAAAGATCACAATCGAGTATAATACATCGGTGAATGACATATTCGATGGCCCATTTCCGAAGGTTGGATTGTTAGGAGTGACCGATATAGGTCCCAGCTTTCACTGGATCAGCCATAATTCAAGCCAGAATTTAATAGTAAACGACAGGCGCCTGCTGAAATCACGAACTATCGTAGTAGTACAGCAGAACACCCAATGCCAGGCTCAAAATACAACCAGAGGCAACCTGACAATCCGAATTGATCCTCTGATTCCATTTTCTACTATATCAGATCCTAGATACCAATTGCATGAGGCACAAACCGATCAACGACTTTTAAGGAGAATTTTTTATGTTATATACCGAAAGAATAATATGTTCCCTGATCACTTTCTATCTTGGGTTGAAGTGAAAGGGATGTGTAATGCATCAGGTGGACAGTTACCAATCATCAAATCGGCCGCGGATGTTAAACTCATACAGACTTTGATAATCGGCTCAAGATTTGATTCAAAACGGACTCCTTTCAATACTGCATTAAGACATCAATTAAGTGATGTATTATTTCTTGGATTGAGCTATCCTTTTGTAAGTATGTTTTCACTCACATCAAAGTGTTGGTGAAGCCAGATACTCAACCACATCTCAATTACATTCATCTTAAATATTCAATTCCAGTCACATTGGCAGAATGACGAGCCGGTCACCATTTCTATGTTTACTACTTATAAAGATACGAAACCACTATCTGGAACAGTCACACAAGAGAAGTATCTGAATGAAACAAAATGTGTTATGGCCAGATGGGACCAACACACAACAATGAACTGGATTGTTGTGCCGTGCAACCTGAAAATTCAAATGAACACAGTGATTTGTCAAACAATGTTTAACCGACAGTCATCAGCAAATGACGAAAATGTGTTGCTGGTTTATTTACCAATGAAGTGGCGTTCCGATTTTGCGACTTGTGAACATGAGACGAATGTCAGTAATATATTTGAATGTGGCAAATCAACCATTCCAAAGTATGACTATAAATTCAGTTTCCTGCATAATTCTGTCACAAATCTGTTGGAATACAATGAACTTGCTTGTGTTCGGGAATATAGATTTGATGTATGTATCAACACCTTAATAATAAAGAATAATGTCCATTTGAGCAATATGTCAGAACGATTCAATTCAACATCTTTCCTTCATTCAGCATCTATGTGCCCTAGAATGTGGATCGGCGTCAATGGATGCTGCTTTTCAATACAAAAGAACCGGTGCTTAAAATTGTTCAACACTCAACGTGCCCTGGAATATCATAACAATTTTACTTGTACAGCATCAGATTTATTTGAAACATTTGGATTACAATCTTTAGGCCCAGCGTCCTCGTGCGTTTTGTATGACACTTCGATTAAGACGTACTCGCCATCTAATAGTGGAGAGTGTATGGCAGGTCAAAAGAATTGTAACAATGGAGACTGTGTGTCTGCTTGGGTGATCATGGATACCGAGGCAGACTGCCTGGATGCTTCGGATGAACACCACATACTATGCGAATCTAGATTCGGTGAAATAAAGGACTGCTCTGATTGTCACCCTACAGATTGCGTTTGCGCTAAGCATTATTTCCAATGCGTGAGTGGAGGCTGCATTCCCTGGCAACATTTTTGTGATGGCGTCTTTCACTGTAAGCATGGTGAAGATGAAGACAACTGTATGAGATGGACATTGTCAAATATCACCTTTGCACAGGGCGCCGCCGGCAGTTATATTTGTACCGAGTCCAATCGGACAATTCCTAGGTCATCCATAGATGATGGATTTCCAGACTGTCCAACCTTTACATCTTATACCATAATGACAGGGACAAGAGAGTTACCTTTCACCTTCAAGTCAGAAGATGAAAAACATCATCACATCCTATCAAATGCATGCAATGACAGTAACAATTTAAGATGTCAATTCTCAGAAGTAGGAGAGTGTTTTCACTTTGCTAAGCTCTGCATTTATGAACTAAATCCCTTGACAAATAGGTTGAAGTATTGCACGAATGGGGGACATCTAGCCGCTTGTGAACACCACGAGTGTTCTGGTTTGTTTAAATGCCCCATGTCGTACTGTATACCTCTGAGGAGTGTTTGTGATGGTATACGAGATTGTCCATGGAGAGAGGACGAGACGGGGTGTAATCGAGAACCTTTAGCATGCCCTGGGTTGTTGAGATGTAAGGGTGGTGGTTGCGTCCATCCGGTCCATGTATGCGATGGACATGTGGATTGTTCTGTTTTAGGGGAAGATGAATTGATGTGTGGTAGAGCAGAATGTCCTCTACTTTGTGAATGTTTCTCCCTTTCTATGTTTTGTTATGAAATTGATACTGGCACTTTCATTGTTAGTTGGTTTTATGATTTGACAATTGTTGGAAAAGAAAAGAAAATGAACGAACCAATGATTAATGACAGTTCACATCTCTGCAAGTTACACATTACTCTGACAAGCATGACCTCGATTAGCCATCATTATTTCAGAGAAATGACAGCACTGAAATATCTCGATCTAAGTGACAATCAAATACACACAGTCAAAAATGGAACTTTCAATTCATTAAGTTTCCTTGAAACTGTTAATTTAAGTAACAATGTCATTATGGAGATGGAAGATATTAATTGGGTCAACATCAGGGTGCTTGACCTGTCGAATGGAACCAGAGTTCTCAATTTGAGCATCCATACCCAGAATATGAAGGCTATACATATATCACGTATTAGTGCCCATACATTGTTTTTGCATCATGAATCTATTTCTAGACTAGCTTTTATCGACGTGAATGGTTCGGAAATAAATCAAGTCCAGGTTAAAGGAAAATTTCAGGAAAATATCTCAATAATTTCAAGTACAAACGCGATATGTTGTATGTTGGATAAATATGCCACGTCAGTTTCTTGCCTAACCGACCATGCGGTATCTTCTTTATGTGTATTCCCAAAGCCAATTAAAAACGGTTGGATCATAGGAGCAGGTATTGTAGCCACCACACTCTGTATCATCACCAAACAGTTGATGATGACAAGAAAAGCCGGAACAGTCGCTCTTCTAAGTCAGGACACAGCTGGCATATTTATTGGCTTACATTTGATAATTACAGATACCAAATCAGTCTATCGTTCTAATACAACGGTTCCAGTCTTGGGGGATGTGGAAGGGGTTTTCTGCAATATCGCCGGAGCCTTACAGTTTGTGGGGGTGGCAGCACAGGGGGTGAGTACCTTCATTTTCCTCCTCTCTCTGTTGATTGTTACCAAGTACTGGAGCAAACCAAAAGAGGAAGTCACCAAACTTGTCAAATATTCTGTTTTCATCGTTTGGGGTCATCTGATGGTTCTGGTGGCTGTGACACTTGGTATTTATCCTGAGTTACGCCTTAATCACACATGTTCGTTTCTTGTTGGCTTTGACAAAGTTGGCCCTGCTATGATTGTTCCTGTATATTCTACATTTGTCACTGCATCATGCCTGATCTGTATACCTGTTGAGATCTGGATAATCCACCGCAATTTAGTCAGTTCTAAAAAGGCAGTTGCCTCATTCGCAAACGTGGCAGCGCAAGCTCAAACTAAGAAAATAACGTCCGTCACCTTTGCACTTGGCGGCAAGTACATGTTGCCGATGACACTGATTATTCCTTTACTGATTTCGACTATCATTGAACTTAGCGGGGACAAAATTCCCTCGGGTACGGCATATGTTTTAACATTTTTCGTGCACACATCCTCAACAATATTTATTTTACTGCATAGAATATATGAAGTTTTCATTCGGGCGAACTAGAAATTCATACTTTGAATATTCAATAAAACCCGGAAATATGGATGCAGTAGGCAGATATAGGCCTAGTTGGTATTTTGATGTATAAACTAATTGCAAGTCATACATATTTGGGAGACGAACAGTTGTAACGTGCGCAGTAAGCTGACTGAGTGAGGCTGAGTAAGAGACAACTATTATCTTTAGTCGACTTACAACTAACTACATATAGGTGAGAACGCACTAAAAATTGACAGAGAAGACCTGGTGGGACAACCCTATGAGTGCCTGTAATATCCATTGTACGAGGTGGCCGAGACCGATGGAAATGCCAGGAAAGACAGCATAGCATCTGAGAATTTAAATATTACTTACTTGCTGTAAATATCATACTTATCAATAAACTATTTATTGGAAGCAACTTTAGCTGACTTGGGTTGTATGTCACCCGGTTGGGATTGTGCACATATTTGTTGTCATCAACATCTCATAACGTGAGTAATAACAGCGCAAACACATTGATCAGTGATATAAACATTTTATTTCAAGGACAACAATATATAAAAAAATAAAAACTTAAAAGACGGGATCTTCAAATTCTGACAGATTAATGAATTTTTGTATTATAATCGGAACCGGAAGTTCAGTGTAATTGTAGACTCCCGCCCTTCCCATTGATTGACGCACTGCATTTCTAGCAAGTTGTGTTAACTTTGGCGGACTGCGCAAAAACTCCACCAATAAATTGAAAAAGTCTGGATTGGTTGTCGCAAAGTTCGCCAGAGTCTCCTCAAGAACGGGTGCATTAGCAATGTAAAAACTTGCGTTGAATCCGGCCGTTATCAGCATTTTACAAATCGTGACATTTCCATGAGCTATGGCCAGTTCCAAAGGAGTCATGGGTCCGAGTGTGGATAACTCAACAATATTGATGATTGCGTTAGAGCGTAAAAGTACCTATAATAAAAACATCATTAATGTACGGTTGTACAGAAATACATAAGTAAATATCCATCTCATGGTAATTGTAATAAGGAATTGGAACATTCTAGGAATTAGTATTACCTTCAGTACTTGTATATTTTCTCGATCTATGGCCATAAACAAAGGCGATGTTACAGGAGTTTCCAGCTCTTCTAGCTCCTCAATGTCGTCCATATCAAGTTCATCGTTCAGAGCCATGTTAAAAACGCTGACAGCAATCACATTATCCAGCAGGATATCTTCCACTGATCTACCACCAGCCTGGCCAGGATCATCAGTCCGGCTACTACTATCATACTGACTTCCGGTAATATCGTCCTCTGCTGGCGGGGCGGGAGAATGGAGTTCCGGTTCAATACCATTAGGATTTGCGCCACCGTTAATCAGCGCTTCTGCTACAAAGGGTAGATTCAATTTGGCAGCATACAGCAGGGCTGTCATTCCTTCCTTGTCCACTACGTCCGGATCAGCGCCGTACTTTAATAATGTGCTGCACGCTTCATGGTGATTCCTCTTCGCAGCAATCATCAGAGGAGTAGATCCACCGATGAATACATACTGAGAATCCACATGACCTTAGCAAATAAAAGAGTAGTGCATTATATAATTGTTACGCAGGACAACAATGTCACAGCTACTGAACGCGATAATTTTGTTAAAGATCACGCGTAGATCATAAGAGTCCACCTTTGGCGGTTGCTTCGTTTGGCTCCATGCCATGTTGAAGCAGACGACTGACACAGCCTGCATCCCCTCCTTCCGCTGCCCAATGTAGAGCATTCAGCTGTCTACACCTCACACTGAGGTCTAACTCGAAACCACATCTCCTTAGAAGTAGTCCAAGTGTCTCGCCATGCCCTGTTATGCAGGATTTATATTAATGTAAAATGAATGGAACAAATTAGGATAGATATAAGTACTGCATGACGGCTAGGTGTTAATTAGGGAATATGTATATACAAAAGTTCAATAGTACATTTAAAATTATTTCTCGTGAATTCCGATGCCATATCAACTCTCATGGTTGGAACTCTAACCATACGCAAATCGCTAGATAGCCCTGTCACTTTTGAATACACAATATATTATTTGCTTCTATAATTCGATATTAGTAGTTGAAGGTTAAGATAGCTACCTTTCCTGGCAGCCTGTATTAAAGGTGTGAATCCATGCTTGTTTATTTTGTTTATGTCCGATTCAGCTCTGAGCAAAATCTATGAAATGCAATAAATCACATGGCTTTTACTCAACCGCTGTCAAACAAACACGGTATGTTGGTGTGATTTAAATAGATTTGCATTTGAATACTTTCTACTTACCCTGGTGCACATTTCGTTACCCTCCTCCGCAGCGAGATGAAGGGCGGTTGCTCCCTCAGAGTCTACATCTTTAGCATTTGCACCGACATCTAACAAAGACAAGGGGACCTGTGTTTATTGCAGCTGGTGTGCTAGACATGTGGAATAGGTATCATTAATTAAAGTACGATCGATATTTGCTTTGATCTCTTTAGACCACTGTGTCATACCAATGAGCATGGAGACAATGCTGGGATGACCGGCTCTTGCAGCCATCATGAGCGGAGTTCTTTTATTAGCGGTGTGACATTCTACATCAGCCCCAGCATCAACCAATAACCCCACGCATCTGTAAAGAGAATGATCCAGTACTATCTGTTAACATTATACTTGAATATATATCTACACATAGCCTAAATATGTGTGTGCATTAAAGCAATTCTCACCATATTCGGATATCGCAACCACGATTATCACGATTTTTAGTTTATTCAATATTAACTCCCCAAAGCCACTCCACGAGAAATGATCCCCTTACATTGGGAACATGATTTGCAAAGCTCATCGTATATATAAGGTGAATTGAACCTACTCTGTATGACCTTGTGATGCCGCCCAGTGTAATGCTGTAGCTCGTATTTTAAAGGTGGACTTGTCGGTTTTACACTTGTATGTAAGTAGTGCTCTTAAGACGTCACTATGTCCCCTTTTAGCAGCAATGATTAATGGTGTGATACCAGTGCTGTCGTGTATATCAGCGACACCTGTTGGCAGGTAGTTCTGAGCCAGGATCAGGCGGACACACTCAGCATTCCCGATGTTACATGCCGCGTGCAAACCTGTTTCATCAGAATAAAAATAGGCATGTTTAGTTCATTTTAAGAGGCTTATAAAAGTATGCATATCAAATAAGATATCACTATCCTGTATAAATATTACCTAAAAGAACAGTATATTTTTTCTCATAAAATCTCATAAAAACAAGTGAGGGCAGGCAATTGTCGAAAATGTTGAATATTGTATGTGTGTCACTTGACATGATATTGCTACTCATGGACATATGTACGTTATTTGTTTATACATATATGCTTACATCTTGCTAGTTCATCAATGGAGAAGCAGTGACCACCGAGAATTCTTTCCACATCATTCGCTTGGTTCCGCTGAATCGCTGCTAACAATCTTCAAAAACAAACAAATGCGATAACTGTGGGTTGCTCACATGTGTTTACCCCATTGTTCAAGTACTCGTATAGATAGTATTATCATATGCAAAATGGTACACATCAAGCGTACTTATTACATGTAGCTCTACACGAAACAAGATACAAGTCATGTATTAATCAAAGATTGATAAAATTGTATAATTTTAATACAATGAACAATTTTAATTGACTGGTATATCGAGAAGCTATGAAAATCATAGCGTAACGCCAGTGGCGAATTTATTAGTATGTATTGAAATTGCTAAGCATGTGGTGCACTTCATTCGTAATGATTTGTCACAGTAGGGTGGCGCTGGTAGATATTCGACCTAGCATCAAACGCCACATCTTAACAATAAGAGACACTTACCCTTTTGTATCACATTGCACCGTACCAGCATCCGAAAGTGATCCGGGGCCGAACATAAACATTGTGACAGTGATACTTCGCAATGCACGAAAGCAACTCCTAAAACTAGTCAGTCACTTATTAACACTTTGCTGAGCCACTTAAGAAATGTTTAAAATACTGCAAAATCGCAATTATCTCAACAGTCCTATCCTTGTGATGTGGTGCGAGATAATTGGTGCTTTTAACAGCAAATACACTCCTAGAAACTTTAAGTCAATGCACAACAGGCTCGGCCTCTACACATATGCACGTTTACCAGACTCAAACATCCGTCAAATCCAGTTGGCAACCACAACCGCACTTTATGTATTCCTGAAAAGCCCGATTTCTGGTAGATTCTAGGAGAATCGATCGAGTTCTATAATATTCTGATGTAAGTGAGCGATATTTAGCGATAGTTTCTCAGCATAAGCTACAACGATGACTCCCAGGGGTCGGTGTTCTAGGGAGGAGGCCAGCAGCTGAGCCGCGCTATAAACCCGGGGCTATAAATAACTTGGCCAACAGTTCGCGGAATCTGTTTACAAACAAACTAGCGCTAGGAAACAACTGCACATAGCGGGCTTAAGTACCTGTACATGTACATGTACACATGAAAGCGTTATAGCTAGTGCATTAATTAATTAATCAGAGTCAGTTTGATGCTCTCGATTTATCAAAACAGTCAATGATGCGAGTCAAATTAGAGCTGCACATTACTTCTAGACAGGCGACAATTATTCCATATTTCTAAAAGTTAACTAATTTCCACAACACTACCTAGCCATCAAATATCACAATTTTGGATCAATCTGCATGATTCAAGCCAAAATGTATGTCATTGATCAAAAGGAGCGAAATGTGAGTGGACTCAGGAGATATATTTTAAAAATATTCGTGATTTATCAACGTTTTTGCACATAATCGACACACTTGACACACAGCCTGTACATATGGCACACATTTGTATAAAACATATATCGATTGTTATCATAATTTATTCACTATTGTACAAAAAGGAAAGTTATGGGAGAATAGCATTGCTCTCCTCAGTTTTCTTTGATGGCACTTAAAACTCCAAACTATAGAGACGCCGCTTTCCTGAGTGCTTGCCCTCGTGCCTTACGATCCCATAAAAGTCAAATACCTCTTGATCCGGTGTGACTCATTACTGTCATTTCTGAGCCCTGTGTTTACATTGTAGTCATAGGCATGGTAAAAGCATGTCGGGATGTGACCCTAATTCGCGACTATCACGAGGAATTAGACCACCACACAACACTCACTATAGCCGTCATATCCCTAACAGAAATCTACAGCGACGAAATCCGGTGACAATGTATCGCTCCGGACCCGATTTGCGGCTGTTCGAATGTCCGGTGTGTTACGAGTATTTCACGGATCCGCGGATATTGGAGTGTGAGCACCAGTTTTGTCTGGCGTGTCTGCGGCCGCTGTGCGAGTTCGGTCTGATCTCGTGTCCGGTGTGCCGGGCGTTCACCGACGTGGGCGGCGGGGACGGCGAGGGGGTCGCCACGCTGCCCAAGAACCGCCTCTTCTCCGAGCTGCAGCAGGCGATCCTCGCCAACCGCCCGGAGAGCGAGGCGAGAGAGCACGTGGCCGCTAACATAAACCTCGAGCACCTCGGTCTGTCCGATCTCCGCGTGGACATCCATCAGCCCTCCCTCCTCGACACGCGGCTCGAACTGAAACACGGGATAAAGATCCCCCGCGCCATCACCGCCGCCGCGTTCGACGGTAAGAACGACAAGTTGGTGCTACTGGTGGACGACGGAGAGCTGCCAGTGAGGGTTTACAACATACCAGACTGCTCCCTCTTTGACGAGTTCGGGCACGTGGACGTCGATCACGAACACGGACGCTTGATCGTCGACCCGAAACGTAACCTGTATCTGATAGGTGGAAAGCAGAAGGACATCTTACGTCTCACCCCCTCCGGTCACTCGTATGATAAACTCGATGTGACGCAATGGGGACATCCGGAGCAGGCGATATGCAGCGCATGCAATAATTATCCCAGCAAATGCGAATGCGATGCCGATTCCAACTTCACCTACAATACTCTACAGAGCATGGATTATGATGACGTCACTGATGTGTTTGGCTTTCTCTGTCGGTTTGAGACGATCAAGAAAGGATCGGCGGTGGGCAGGGCCGGCTTCAGCGCCCTCAGTAGAAATACTACTTATTTTATCACCGTACTACTTGGCAGTAGCATGGAGAAGATCGGCGAGGTGCATCTCGGGGAGGCTGACACTCCTCCCCTGGTCACCGTGAGCAGTATAAAAAGGCAGACTTTGATCCTGGTGGCCGTGAGATCGCAGGTTCATATTTACGGTCGGACGGGGGAGCTGCATCGTATCTACCAATCATTCGATGCGCTGAGCACTGGAGAGGAGATTTTCCTCAGCAGCCCGTCCAGGCCGCTCGTGGTGAGGGGAGGGTATATACTGGTGTGCACCGGAACCACGAACAATCTGATCGGCTTCTGGAGAGACCATCGCCAGATGCACAGAAAGGAAATGGCGCTTCCGGATATCAGCTGCAAGGGTCGAGGATTTCACTGGGCATACAGCGGCAGACATGACTTACTGGCAACCGTCAAAGTGAACAGCTCTACAGAGTGTAGACAGATCGATAAGGTTAACATCGAATTCGTGAAGGAGTCATCGAGGGAGCGGAGTTTCCACAGTCTCAGGAGACAACATAAGCTTGAGAGGCTGAAGCAGATCTCCTCAGAATTGTCCCTCTATAAGTTAGTTAAAAGGGCGGAGAGTCCACCAGACACAGGAGACAGCATGACCTTGTCTATCACCAGCTTGGATACTCAGAATACAGAGTCTACTATCCGGGTAGAACCCAGGCCGCGTGTAACAGTCCCACAAAATAACACTACTACCATTAGTAGTAATAGGCAATTAGCGCCTAGTAATAGAAGCGATAGTACCGTTTGTGCCATAGTATAATCAATATTGTTTTTATTTGATAAAGGATTGAGCTTTTCGTGACACTCATTAACCTGCTTTCGTGAGCATCTTTCGAATGTAGAATAGTCAAAGCAGATAATTATTTAGTAATCACATGCAACTTCAAATTCTTGACAAATATCGAATAGCATCTGTCGAACAGTGTTGTAACTACTGCAACTTGATAATTATTTCGCCATTTTCCAGCTGTAGTGTAAGTCTTACTATTCTGCCCAACTGTACATACCAATTGATTAGAAGTTTGATCTCACTATTTAGACTGGATTTTAACTATAAGCGTGTCCTTTGAGTAGCTCAATCATCAAAGGTCGATTGAATCAAATAACTAGATCGTCGACTATTGGTATCCCCGGGGGGAGAGGGGGGAACAATCACTATACAGGGGCTTCAACGATTTCTTCTGCTGGCTATTTCTTGTTCTGGAATTTCTTGCTGGCTGGGAAAAGAAGAAATACCGCAGAACAAATTCAGGAATTTTTTGTCAAATTATTTGTTCTGCTGGGAACTTTTTTTTAAATATTTGTTCTGGTGGGAACTTTCTGATCATTATTTGTTCTGGTGGGAAAACATTCAGCACATAGATATTGTCCCAAAATAGCATTCTGCAGGGGAAATGTTTTTTTCTGCCAAAAGAACAGTAATGACCATATTCATAAATCTAAGGTTGTTGGAGGCTCCCGACCATAGCTCGCACTGCGAGTATGTGTGGCGGTATAGCCCCCTCTTTTTCTCGCCCCGGCCGCTGGGATCCCCCCCCCCCCTTTCATCATACCACTCGCTAATGGGTATATTTTGCGAGCGGCAACTCACAAAGCCCCATTCGGCGCCTCAACCCGCTCGAAAAGCCCGGTCAAAGTTTATTCGTTAGTTCGTGCAGCTGCACATCTACTATACCATAATAGGTATATCAGGATCCATCATCTGCCAATGAAAGTATAGACTGTGCAATTAAGGGACGAGTCATTATTTAGGAATTGGGAGGGCCTGGCAAATATAGGGAGGGTCATGATTTTATTTTTGAATCTATAGGGAGGGTCATAATTTTTACAGCGATATATAGGGAGGGTCATAAAGTTTTTACAACTTTTTCGCAAACTATCTAATTGGATCCAAATTTA
>JAXGGS010024450.1:35475-56699 GCA_035585475.1 Armandia brevis | reverse complement strand
GGCAACGATCCATCTAAGCTATGAGCGCTAATCATTGTCAACTAGTTATCGTTGTATGTGTATTGTAGGCCTAGATGATATGTATAATTCTGTCGCTATGGCCAGACGTAATGAGACAGGTCTTCATTTTTCTCTCCGACAGGATGTCGCATGGAGGTGAAACGTGCATTTTATTATACACACTGCCAGGGAGATGTCTAGACTAATATTTGTGCGTGCCTGAATTAGATTCCCCATGTCCTGTATTTTTGCTCGTATTAATGTGAGGAGACAGGCGAGTTAAACTGCGAGATGTTGTGCACGATTCCATCATCATCATCGTGCGTTAGGAGGTGATGATTCAAAGTCAGCGGAGAGAAAGTTACAAAGTTGAAACTGATTACCTGCATCCTAGTCTGGCTGGATGATGGTGTACTCGGTGTTTTATAGCTTCACCGTTACATAAAAACCCTGCCAACTAAGGACGAGTTTTTATCAGGGATTCTCCTCATCATGGACGGTCCATTGAATTAGATTCTGTTTGTGTTCGTATGCTGCTATGTCTACTATTTCAATTATAGCCTCCTCCATTTCAATCATAAGATAAAACATGCATGTGCGCTTGTTTCTATTCCCTAATTGGATCATAAATATCTCAAATTGATCACTGGCTCTGTCCTAGGGCGTGGCGCAAAAGTCAACAACCTGGGGGGTTTACAAGCGAGGGACAGACAAAGTTATGGCACTATTTTGTTTTTAGTGTCTATTGCCATTACGCCGGTGAATGGTCCCAAAGCCGTGCTTGATGGTGACCTTGACATTCAACAGCATTGCTACTGCTCAGGAAATCTTTTTTTTGTTATAATGGTTGTAAACTATGAATCAGACGATTTTGGCCTTGACATGTTTTTGGCTATGGCGCGGGGGAATTTTTGTGCCATTCTCTTTTTAGGAGTAGATGTGTGCAATTTATTTGGGCAGTATTTAACGAAATGTCCTTGTAACTTAAGTCTTCTTTGCCTCTAAGGTTTGCACTCAGCTCGGCGCACCTATGTCGGCAACAGGGGATTAAATCATTTTTATGAGGGCATACCCACCTCGCATCTCATTCATCGTCGCCACCGACTCCTGCCTCTGAATCTCCTAATGACAGGAAACAAGTCTTGGGAGCCACAAGAGATTCTTCCCGCAGACTCTTTGATGGCCAAGTCTGCTGGTCAACAGACTCGACTTCTCCGGGTTTATGTCGAAAGGTAAACAACGTGTCCTTGAACAGATGGCTGCGGCGAATAAAAACGGTTTGGTTTTACTGAACAAGTCACTACCCGAAGAGAGGAGCTTGCCCGGCTTGAGGAAAAAATACGCTATATTGATCAAGTAGCTTGCCTAGTGCTGTAATGCTTTCCCTTCGACTCGCTTCCTCACATAATGGGACTCTAATGCAAAACTTGGGCCTCAGTGGGTGAAAAGTCACCAAGGTCCCATACATATAGTTGCTTAAGTTTATTGCGTAGCTTTAGGGTTCACTCACGTACACAGCCAAACTATCCTGTCATCATAAATACCGTTCTTTTGGTGCAATAGGATAACTGAATATTCAACATCAATAAATGGAGTATTCCAATACCTCCTATACCTATACATATACAAGTGTACAATGGAATATTAAAGAGGAAAACAACCATTGTTGCCAAGAAAAGCACCTTTGTCTTTGAAATTCAATAATGCTCACAAAGGGATCATTGAAATGGACTCGTGCAGCGAATATGAAATGTCAAAATAAAGCTGATTTTACGCCAAGTTTAACTGAACTAATTCCAGGAACAGATATTCTTTATTCGTGCCGGCAATGACCTAAACACACGCACTTACCGGTACTTGTCCCCCGATGCAGTCTAGTAGTGCGGGTCACAGAATGTGCTAATTTTGTAAAATTGCACAGGTAAATGATGCACAATCTCATCTGCTCTTATACATCTCGTGTGCAATAAGTAAACCTGTCTATAAGTCTGGTTTATACTAGTATGCAGCTTGGTGATACATTACTCTCCATTAATATGCACATGTACATGGATATAGCCCGGACTATAGCGCATATCGATATAGCACGCTTCTCAAGCTTGACCCCCGCTACCCGCCTAATAGCAGTAATCTACTGAATTACATAAATTCACACTTTGCAAATAAACCTTACAGTACAATACAATACGTATTACCTCTATAGATATGCATATTTTGTAGACCGGTAAAACGAGGCCAATTTAGCATATTCATGTGATGTGTAGATGTATTCTTTTATTCCGAAGTGTGACACGAGAGAAAATGTCTCTTACTTGTAAAAACGCTGTTAGTGTTTTTAGATTTATCTCATTCAGGGAGGAAACTCTGACAAGTGCCAAGCATTTCATTGAAAGAAAAACAGCGAGCATGTCCCAGCAAAACCTGAGAAAACGCAATTTTCTTTCAGACATGTAGCCACTATTTCCGAGAATTTACCATTCTCTGGAAAGGTTAGAGGGGTTTAAGCCTTGACATTTGTACAAGCAGGGCTGTCTCAGACACATTTTTAGGAGTTGATTCAGTTTTCACCTTACAGGAAGAAGCTCCATTCGAGGCGAGATGCTTAGCACAATTGCATTTGCCTATATTTATGATTACGCCGAAGGCCAGGTTTACAGTTGCCCTTCATCATGTGCAATCCTACTCAACAGGCAGTAATTACATTAATAGGAAGTGTTTACTTCGTCTTGTCACTCCCGCACAAATATTTTATTGTATTTCTGAATGCTTGAGCAAACCCAATCCTACTCAGTCACAAAACAGGCTGAATGCCGCGATTGATGTAGGTTGAAATGGGCTAATTATTCTAACCCTGCGAATGGCCACAATGGATCTTCCATCGGGACTTACTCACAATAACGACTCATACTTCCGAGCATAACTCATTATCTCAATGACTCTCGCCCATATGACCTCACACCCAGGACAAAGATTAGACTCCGATGATTGACCATCCCGGTGTAATTGTGTTTGTATAGCTGATGAACCCCGGTGGAGCCACCTCGCCGAGTTGCTGTGCCTCCTCTGTTGAGGCCAGTCATTGCCAGTTTGACCTTGTCTCCTTGAGTCGGCAACCCGGACGCGGCTTCTTCGCTGGATGCCAATTTGACGAAGTGACTTACCCAGTGCAGATGACAAGTTGCCTCGGGCGTTTGACAAAGAGAGAAAAAAATTTGGATGAAAATAGTTTTGATAAAGAAATGGAAAGAGATTATGATTTTTGGGAGAGGGGCGGGCATTGTGGCTGCAAGAGAAGGTTGCCCGAGCAACATGTTGTTTTTGCCAATCAATAAGGATTGCCATGATAGTCCTTGAGATTCACACTGATCAATTGGTTTCTAATAAATTGGGAACGTTGCCAGAGTGTGTTTTCACCACGCTTAGAGATGTTGGATCGATACACAGGCGCTGCTTATCGTTAGGTGTGTAGTGGAATTACTAGTTCATCTCATTGTAAGGATGATGGATCATCCTTTGTTTGTTTGCGTTGAAGAATATTGGATTATAAAACAGATATTGATTGATTACAAATCATTTTGAGTTCTCGAAGACAAAAGCTTTCATGCCTGGTGCCAGACATTGGTTGGCAGCGTTGCGCGACATCGGAACTCGGGGAGACCTTCGTCTGTTTCTGCGCCGGCAAAATGACAAATGTCTGTTTCGAACAAGAGTAAAAAAAAGGTTAATTAACTTAAAGGACAAGGCTGAAGCTGGCATGGATGGGAGCCTAGGAGAGACACATATGATTGACTTGAAGGTCTCTAGTCTTGCTGTCGGGTCAGTGTTAAATAACGAGATCGTGCTTTCAAAAGAGGATTCACAATCGACCTGTTTTCTGTCGATCTTTTACCTCGGTAGATCGCCGCAGGCCTTTCTATAACCTTGAAAATTTAATCGACAAGGTTGATCGGATGGATTTTTAGTCGAGTTCGTTGGAATGTAAGGTATAAAAACGGAACTCTTACAGACGTGAGGTAAAAATGCACGCGTGAGAGTGTGATGGTGATGGAGCGGGAGCCCTGCAGGCTGCACCCAGAAAGCATATGTTACCATGGGATGGTTACAAACTATTGATTGCTTGTAGGAGTGGATATTGGCTTGAGGAGACCTTGTCCTTTGGGATCTCGTCTGATCACTGTCGAATCTGTGGATCAGCGCCGGGGATCTAATAGGTGATGCCGAGCTTTGGTGCAGATATCCCGGATCAGCCTCCCCCTGTCCTCACAATCAATGATAGCTTCCATCGTGCCACTCCCCTCCCCGGGCATATCCCTCGTCAGCATGGAGGCTGGAAATTTGAAAACAATTATTTTCACCTATTAGCTGCGAGGATTGTTGCGCTCGCCTGGAGGCTGAGGGAGGGGCCGGGGCCGCTCAGGCGGGGAGCCGCGGCAAGGCCAGGCGGACAGCTGGCTGGAGGCTGGACTCGGCGACCTTGAAGCGCAGCCTCTGCCCACTGTTGATTGAAAGTGTGGCTCGTCGTGACTCACCAACAAAATCAGGACAAGGGGGAGTTAAATCAAAATCTATTGTCCGTTCTGGCGCGGATGCTGGAAGGCTGACCTCACCAGCTCGCTACAACCTTGAAGCGTTTAGGAGCTATCGGAAGACGAATGAAAGGAAACGTGATTCAAACCATTTAAAAAATTGTCTGCCGAACGTGGCGGCGCATACCAAAATGCGTGCTGTTGGTCGAGGAATCAATTGCAAGCGGGTTTTTAATCGCTCTGGCCTTGCCGGTTTTTATGATAACATTAAATAACGCGCGAGTCCAATAAGGCGCTGGAAACTTATCGTCTCCGGTTTATACTCGATTTATTGCAGATACAATTTTAAGACTTTGCCAAGGAATATTAGGTTGCAGATGAGTTTGAAGTTTGTGAAACATAAAGAAGCTTCAATTGCTCGGGCTTTATATTCTTGTTGCACATAAAATGTGGGTTTCAAGGTCGCTGCCTGATTAAAGCCACTGTGTCTGCTCTTCCACAGACGACCTGATCTGTGCACTCTCCAGCCACGTCATTTTATCCCATTGGAACCTTGATCCTCTAATACAATTTCCAAGGACTAGTTGTCACACTTTAGCCATGTATCATAAAATATCCATATTATGTGTCAGCAGTACATGCCAGCCTTGGCAAAAGCGCCGGCCGAGACAATTTGCGCGCCAATATTTCTAACAATTTTAAACAAAACACTGGGCGGGGTTGATTGCATGTATTTAGCCGTGCTTGATTGGATTTTTTACTCTGGGGTTGTTTTACTTGCTCTTTGACATTCGTCCGACTAATGTCGTTCTAGGAGACGCACAGAACTTAAAAGGCATATCGTGCACAATTGAAATTTATTTTATAGTGGATTTGCACAGTTAAGCTGTTTATGATGCACGATGTACGTGCACAATCTATGGTTTGTTGTTTAAAGCTTATCTTTCGACACATTTCCGGATAAATTCCTGATTTCATCTCCAACACACTTTGCAAGGTAATTGGCTTTCCAATTCATCTGACCAGATTGTTTTGTGTCAGACATTGGCTATTTGTCCCATTACCAAATACCTTCATATGGTTATACATGGAGATCAGTTGTCCCCAAGTCTGAACTTTTCACTTCTGAAGGACGCTGCATTGGAACGCGTTGTGAACATAAAAACAATGAGGTTAATGAAAGCTCTCGGTCAGCCCACGTATTGTACGGCCGGTCCAATTCCCAGCGATCGAGTCCTCGCCAGGCTCCTGCGCCTCACTTGATTACATACCTCCCCCTATACAGGCAGTTTCCCTGGAAGGGCAACACAGATCGTCTGCTCGAGCCTGATTGGACAGAACTGGGGCACTTGCCTTGAGACTGCGAGAGAGCGATAGGCATCTGCCACTGTGCCAGGATTGATTCATGGAATGACAAGTTACAGCGGGCCGGGCCAGGCCATGGCCGCTGACACCCTTCTGGGCCATCTGGGCGCATCGGCCAGGTAGTCTAATAGCTGCCAGCTACATCGCACCTCAGGCATCGGGAGACACACGCGGGAAAGCGAGGGACACGGGGAAACAATTCGTTGTCATTTCTCAGACACCTTTGGTGGTAAACTACCGGGCTGTTTATTCATTCTGTGCACATATTTAAATGCACCTGCGAGACCTTAAGCAAAGAGTGATGTGTTACCTAAATCCATCCCCCCAATTAGTCCTAATATGCTTACACTGGTTAGGCTTGTCCTATTTGTATTTAAATTACAATCTGGCGTGACATGAAAATCACCTTGAAAAATACTCGTACCTATTGATCTGTGCTCACTGAAGTGAATGATTATTGAACTAATTTGTTTTTCTGTTCAGCGCCAACGATTGTGCCCTTTTTCTACTGCGGGCAAAGCGATTATTTAACCTGGCAGGGCTGTCTGGAATGGGCAGACTGAGCCTGTCTCTTTCCCTCTGCCTCCTCGGTGGCTTGGGCTATATTTATGCTCAGTGTCAGACTCTCGACTAATGGCGCTACGTATGATTTGAACATGTTTTCTGCATTCCCCGTGGCATGTTGTCTACGGCCCCTGTCGCCCCATCACCGCTTTCTCAACATGTAAGACAAGAACACGCGAAAGAAGTGTATCCTTTAGAGGGTGAAAAAATACACAACAGGAAGAAATTACCAGGATATTCGCCCTCGAGCCCAAGAAATTATCACAGCCAAGGTCATGTGAGCGTTACATGGCAAAGGGTGCCTTGTCTCGTGTACTGCCGGCGGCAGCCAGTCAGCCCACCAACCAACTTTTTCTCTATCCTATTTGGGTTTTTATCGCAGATCTACTTGAATAGCGGCTCATTATCGATGGGTTGTCCTAAAGACGGGATACTGACGACATAAAGCCAATCTGCTCTGATTTCTTCTTCCAAGGCCGCCACGAGACTCTGCGCTTTGTGTATGTTTTTACATATATAAAGATCATATCTCCTGCTTAAAGGACAACTTCTGCTTCGGCCTTTGCCGGTCGCGCGTATCATGTTGCCGCCGAGCATCTACAAATCTAAATACGTTTTTTGGTCTTTTGATCATGCGTCGTTTGTCAGTTCTGCGGTAAGATTAACCTTATTTAAGGGTAAGAACAAAGCTAGTGTCGCACGATGCTTTTTTGCTCCTTCACAGACGGCTGAGGTTTCCCCTTGCAAATATCAAACGCTTCGCACGCTTGTCTAAGATGTTTCTCGCTCGTTTTAAAAAACGACGTCAGACGTGTATATGCATGTCTGTAAGCCCCCTTGAGCTGCTATAAAAAGCTCGTTTCTATTATGGCGTTGTCGGTTTCAATTACCGGGCCAGCGCTGGGTACAGGTAGTGTTAATATGTCCTTCATTCTTCACCCCTCCCTAGATGATCTTCTCGGAGTCGCTCCTGTCGGCGGTGAAGTTTTTGTTGTCTTGTGTGATAGACTGCTGCCCTCTGGTGAGGAGTAGATTCACCAACTGGCGTTTTTCCCTCTCTTTCTGCCTTCCACCTCGCCTCAGCAGCTGATAATTAGCTCAAGGTTGGTCACATCATTGCCAGACTGTGATATGCGCATGTACCTGTCTGGCATTCATCTCCTCGCCCTCGACAAGACGAGCAGCAATTGAATAATAGATACAACCAACTCTCCCGCCTGATACGTCAGTTCGCGGAAGTTTTGTGCTGTTTTCTCAGCAGCAGCCCGCCTATACATCTCAACTCGTGCTGGAGAAGCCGATTTGCTCCGTTGTAAAAAGTTACAAGAATCGATTGCGAGCAGACGCGTTAAAATATCATCTAGCTCTCGATTGTCAGACATTTTACCAAACGCATTCACGTAGTTTGGCCGATTAAAGTCTTTTCATGTACTAATAGACTTTTAAATACTTTATGGACTATGTCTACGGTAGAGCGGTTCTCATTTTGAACATGCTTCATCTCCAAGCGACCTGACATTATTCCGTGTTATGGAAATTATTTCAAATTGAATGCATCGATTTTGTATAAGGTTTCGCCGGCGCGGTGATCAATTTTGTTTGTTTTTGAGGTTTGATGGATTGATCTCAACCAGCGAATCGCCTGTTCATTTTCATTGTCAAGGCCACAGTAAGTGAATATCATCCACTCTGCATGCTTACATGACTGGCAATCCCATTTGTAGGCTGTCTTATGGCCGCGTTGTCCTTACTGGTAACTTTTATGTCTAGTCCGGGCAAATATCATCGTTCTTCATACTGTATATTCCTTCACGAGCAACACAATGCCAATGCTCGGTTACACCCAGCCGCCAACACAAGCGCAATGAATGTAGCAAAACTTATCATTGGTATTGGGAACGGCACTTGTTATTTATCTGTAGATTTTTACCTTAGATATGAGCTTGTTTTTATTTTTCATCTTTTAGATTATCCCGGCAATCAGAGATGAGCCTGACTGATAGTTCGGATTCAAAGCTTTACCCTCCTGTTATATCAACCATACCTGATCAATGGGGCTCCTCTTTACGCCGGTTCTGCTGTATATTTATGTATTATTCTCCCTACTTTTTATAGGCTCAGTGGCATGTACTTGTGTTTATTAAAGATTATGCTCGCCACTTTTTGTGGATTCAAGGCCGAGGTGAATGCTTGTTTTCTGCACCCACCGCCCGCGTCCTTCAGTCAGTCAGACACTTCCTTACCTTAGATTCTCCTGCGTCACATAAACATTGGCAACGAGCTTTATGAATTTAAGTTAATGTCGGCGCTGTGTGCGTATCTCGAGGTATTTTTTTGATTTATTTCATTACATTTCGGCTTTATGGCCCTTTTATGTTGGAACATGTGCGCGTGTTCCTCCAGTCCCCGGGCAAATTGAGTTCCCGATAAACCTTTCAAGGTTTTGTTCTCGATCACAGCGATACTAACAACTGATTAAATTTTATTTGACATAAAGCTCCATACGCAGTGTTTTAGAGGGCGAGACGATTGATTCACGGGCATGTCTGTTTCCTCGGGGGTTTAAGGCTTCGTTGGTCAAACGTCCCGTCCCGTGTTCACCCCGCCCTTAATAACTCTTTTACAACCGCGCCCTTGCATTCTCAGGCAAATCATAATCAAGGCGTCATCATTGTTTTACGAGCGCACATGTTTCAATAGGAATTCGACGAGTTGATACGAGATAGATCTGTCTAGTCTCAGCGGGCCGGTAGATTTGATTTAAAATCGGACATCCGCTGACAAGCCTCCTCACTCATCACTGCCAACGGCACTCGCTCCGGGTCCCCAGCGATTTCATCCTTCGTCTTCTACAGGACTCCAGCCGCAGCAGCCGGCAGCCACAGCAGCGTTCACAACTTTGATGATTTTTCTGCCGAGAATGGGCCTTGGTGGGTTTTTTTGTGCGGCTGTGCTCGGCGTTTTACATAAATCAAATGTGGCAGGGCGGTGGAAGGAACCGGTGATTACCTGAGCCCCTTAACTCTCGTGCCACAGGTATCCTCGTCTGGCTACAGCCACACAGTTTCTACCTCCGCGCACAAGGTCACTTGCGCGCGCTTTTTACAGAACCTGTTCAAGGTCAGCCTTATCAATGAGACCGCAAAAAAATAAACGCGCCAATGAAACGCATGCCTTGTAGGTGTATATGAAATTAGGTTTTCCGTCATTACCGAGGTAATTATTCAAGGCAATAACCGTGATTAGCGTCATTTGGCCGAGAATTTTTTCGCCTTAAAGCAGGATGCACACGCAGATTAAAGCCTCTCTTCGCACTTGCATTAAACACTCTCACACCGACAAAATGAAACATGTATAAATAAATGTTTGAAACAACAGCGTATCGCACATATGGACGTGATATAAAGGTTCCAACTCGTGCTTGGTTGTTTGTCTTATTAATTGTCTTGGGAGGCAGTTTTCCCTCGGCGCACGAAGCCGGAGATGCAGTCTGAGTACCTTTGCTTAATTAGCTCTGTTTGCCAAAGTCAGGTGATCAGCCTCACAGATTTTTCAGCGCCAGTTTTTATTCATTTTTTGCCGGCGCCTACAGTGCCGGAGTTGGCCTTGACATGTCGCTGTAGAGCATTGTTTCATGATTGTACTGTGGGGAAATGTAGAAAGTGAGCGATCTTGAGTGAATTACTGAGAATGGGCTTTAGTGGAGAAAAGCGGAGCCGTGTAAGATAAAGATGTGCCCTCTCACTCATCAATCGACAGTGAATATCCATATTGTCGCACTGAATTACAACAAAGCTTTGATATAACATTTTATGTGCTGCCCTATATTTACCAGGGTTACATGATCTAGGTGATCTAGTCTTTTGACTGTTGGCGCTCCTTTTTCACGTGTCCTTGAGGGTGTTTTTTCCTATTTTACGAGTGCAGTCTTTTGCGCAGTATTGATTTTCCTTTTTGGGGCGCGCGATACACGTTCATGTATATTAATGAATAGAATAATAATCTATGTTTGTCAGATACAATTTGTTTAACTTTTCAATATAAGATATAACGTTCTATCGAGGCCGCCCCTGTTAATTTTGCCTTTAAAATACTACGCTTCACATTCTCATTCGAGCACAGTCAATCGTTTACTCTCCATGGCGCCTCGGTGCTTAATTACTTTACTAAAGAATCTCTGCTCAGATATGTCTTTATACGTACTGATAGCTGACAGAGTGTGGGTCTGTGGGGATTAGCAAGCCCGGTCTTTGGGCCAGCCTGTATGAATATTCACCCACCTACATCTATCTGATGATAAAGCACCCGGCTCTGCATTTCAAGGCTGCCATTGACGTCCTTCGCTGATTTAAGGCGACAAGTCGCAGCTATAAATTTCTCAGCTTTTTATATCGCCTGTTACTTACTCCCAACTTTTTTTTATCTTTCAGGGCTCATTCCCAAGAAGTAAATACAGCTTCAAGGTATATTACCCAGCCAGCAGACAAATAGAAGACAGTAGGATCGCGGATGAGTGAGATTTGGATCGATAGCCGCAAGTTTCAGCCCCCCGCCAGCCTGCAGCATAGCACGCCGGAGCATTTCGTCCGGACGAGAAGAGTAAAAACAAGAGTGAGGTGCAGTAGCCTGTTCGGCACGAGAGTATGCAGCCAGAATGAGTGTATATATTCCTCAACGGACTCTGGAAGCTACAATTTTAGAACAAATGGACGCTTCAAAATTGCAGTTTCCATTACAAAGGAAGCCGTCCGTCTTCATATCCTGGCGCCGGCGAGCAGCACAAAGCGGGCTGCTTTATACCCAGCATTCGCCCGGCTCCGGACCAGCACTAAACGACCCCCTAGTAAATCATTTGATATTCCTCCCACTGGGCTGGATGAAGAAAAAGTCAAATGTTAGAAAAGCTCACCAAAGATAATCGAAAATATCTGTATTCACTTGCACCTACACTAAGTGGCTGGATTAAGCTGATGTGATTTGTACTTCAAATCTGCAACACCCGAGTACATCATACCCTTGATGGTATAGATATATATATAAATTCATTTTTCACTTAATCATAGGCGCACAAGTGTCTAGGAACGGTAGTCATTATTTAAACGTTAATGCCAATAGTGATATACATACAGATCTGTCCAATAATCAAGTAGAGTTGCATTACATGTGCTTATATTATGACACGGCGCTGTGCTACGTGTATTTACTCATTTATAAAGCTTGATAAAAAGCGAATATGATCGGTTTATACAGAAAGACGGTGCGTGTACACCACCAACTGTATTGATATGTATTTAAGCCTATTCTACCTGTTCCTCGGAGCGCATGTACATGATCGTGTAAATGTCAGCCTGACAGACATGTCCGTATTAAAATAGATAGCTCTCCTAAAGGCAAGTCACGTCTAAGCTTTTCAGTCTCTGTAAATGTCTGAACTTGTTGAAATGCGAGATGTTACATAGCGCTTATTATTCCAGTGGTGTCAGTGAGACAATAAAGTATCAGATGAGTGGGGACGGAGTTGAGGTGATGACAAGCACGGTATGACATTTAGCGTGTGTCTATTGCTGACATCCCACCGCCATTAACGTTCTTGCCTGTGTGTTCAGTGTCAGCACACGCTAATTAATAACATTGTGATCACTATGATATTTTTGTATCCAGAGTTTTATACTGTTGAAATGTACTCGGCCGCTTAAACACAGCCCCCAACTTCAATAATTGTCATTCCCTGTAGACCAGCCGACAACTTAGTGCAAAAACATGATATTTACCCTCCCAACGTATTAAACAACATAGTGTATGTAGAAACGACTCGGCGCAATTCTCAACTCTTGCCTGTAGCATCACTCAGTGTTTAAAACCCCCCAGATAACTTAGCGTATTGTGTTTGTACTATAAAGGATATGTGATTATCTTTGTTGATGTGGGATCGGGGCATTGATTTGCATGGCGTGTATTAAACTGTAGCGGGGGCCTCTAGCGGACTATTTTGTAGAATATTCGTGTGCCGGTATATTTATAGCTTAGATTTGTATTTTTAAGCACTCACTGATGTATAGAGCCGAGACTATCTTCCGCTTGATACAGAGAATAGATAGATGTTATAGTGTGATGTTTCATGGTATAACTAGCCACGATTAACTGTATACTACTTAAACCTAGCGTGTACCGGTAAGCCTACAGAAAGTTTAACCATGTAGTCCAACAGCAGAGCTAGACGACTGTAGCTATACGTGGTATATAAGATAAATTATTATTGATTAACCTTTTCAACAGTCAAGTACGGTACGATAATAATGGAGATGTAAATATATATTCAATTACTGAATACACCTGCCAGAATTTTGAAGTGTACGTGCTTGCCCAATGTAGACGTAGGCAGTTCTGTTATTGTCTCAGCCACTAAGAGTCAGAAAAATACGGGTATCGACAGGGGGAAGGTGACTATGATACTTATAAGACCACTTTTCTCAGTAGAATGCGTACACATTGAACACACATCCTACCAGTTTGTTCCCATGTCCACTACCCAATTAGAAAGGACATTCGTGATTTATCATGAGAGCAGATATATTGAACAGAATTCATGTTTAAAAGGCTATATAAATTGTATCATTCGTGTATTTACATTAAATATTACTATGGACCAGCTAATTGTTGGTACATATACCAAATAAGCTAAAACCGAACGCTTGCGATATACAAAGTTGTTGCATTTCGATGGCAAAAGACGAAAACGCATCATATATGATCGTATGAATGTTTAGTTTTTGCCGCTACGGCAGCCAATGGAAAAGGAAGAAAATGCTTGTTTTGTCACTTCGTTGTCTTGTTGCTTCGTTAGTTCTCTGTATAGACTGTTTAAAGTTTAAATATACCAGACGAGACTGTAAAACTGATCCAATATTGCGTATTATGATATTACTCAGCTCGCTGCTATAAACTTTGATTCGAAATTGCTCTCAAATGTCAGGGAAATCAATATGTCATTTGATTCAGCCATCTTGAAGGATAACAACCTGAGTCTAGTAGAGCTGATGAATCTTAACCACCGTTAAGTTAATCTGAAGGCCACGCTCTATCAACATGGTACTTATAGTTAACTACATGTACCTGCGCACCTACGTTGTAACTGTTTTACGTATATTGATCGAAGCGGTACAGCAGCAGGATTGTTAAGTAATCTGTGAGAAAGCAAACGTGTGGGAAATGTACCTTAGGGTTAATGTGTGCTGCAGATATGCTTAGTTGTGCTTGGTTTACGTTGTGCCCCCATAAATTTTGTTTCGCGCATTTGCATTTCTCACCCATGTATTCTGAAGACGTGGCTTCTTGCTCAAGCACTTTACAAGTGCGTCTCATTGTATATCTTGCCACAGCAGTTTGTAAAATACATACTCATAGATTTAGCTACTCTAAATATCAATGTTTGCTCCTCGATGTGCACTGAGTGTGACTCATAATTGATATAACTGTATAAATATGGGACCAATTACTCTTCAAGCTATTGACAAGACCTTGTAAAGTTGACCCGAGCTTTCCACATTTGATTCGTATTAAACAGCTGCGCATCACATCTTGATTGATATAAATCATACATGTTCTTATGTCACGTTGTCAGGGGGTGATTAATTAATTTTAACTCAACTTCATCTTGGAGCAAACATTTATTAACCGGTTCTTTATATTGAATTAGAAGGACAGCGGTCTGAGCACGAAGCTCTGCCTGACCTTCCTCATTCTTTTCTCGGAATGTACTATAAATCTATGATTATGTATAAATTGCCTAAAATCTGTTATTTATTTAGTGCTCAGATGAGAGGCAGCATCAGACATTGTCGAGCAGGGTTTAGATTGCATCGTACACCGTACGTTAAACTGTTAATCACATCACTCATTTACCACACCTATTCACGTTAATGTGTAATCATCACCCCCTTTGTTATTGCTTCATGATAGGCACAAAGCCGGCTTCTCATTTTCATCGGTTCCCTGTTACTTAAAGCTTGTGTTTGGTATTGTGAAGCTTTCAGGATGCTAACAAGTGAATGCACTGGCAGCTTTTGTTGTGACGATGTTGTAATCCACGATTGATATTTGCCAGTACGTCATGATCATAATCCCTTAACCCGCACGTGCATATGACGTAAGTTAAGATGATTTGTTGTTCGGTATTACGCACTATGGTGTTAAACATTATGTTAGCATGTGTGCACGTGTGATTCGAAGTGAGCAAGCAGACATTGTTGATTATAATATGATATTAAAAACTGACTATATGTCCACATTTCCACAATGAATAAAATGTGGCTATAACGAAGCTTAAACCTCTACGGAAGCTACTAGTGTAATGTATGTTGCTGTACAATATCAATGGAATAAATACTGTGTCTTCTGATTCGATTGTTAGTTATTGCTACATCCGCCAGCGTCTGGCTTTTTTATCCGCGTTTATTTTCTTCAGCAACATGGGCACACCAGTCAATTTATGTCGTAATTAAAAGCTCGGTCAGGCCCCTCAACCATTGTGCTTCTCTTGGAATTTGCTGCCCCTCCTCTATGGAAACGGAGAATAAAAATTAAGCACAACAGCGCCCGTGCAGACATAAAAACTAATGCGTCTTTCTCGGACACATTTGTGAGCCTTTTGAAGTGAAATCTTGTCAGTTATGTAACATTGAACCTTGACAGTGCTGAGGTAATGCCTCGTCCACGCCAATAACTCGCCAGTTTTATGGTGGAACCATGAGGTAAATTATGACATTGGACAGCTTCAAGGTAATCTAACCTTGTGGGGCGCGCGCCAAGTCAGCAGATGGGGCATCATCAACTGATGAGCTTCAGAGGAAGGCCATTTGTTCAGAACTAGCTGCCAGCAACCTCGCTTCAGTCAGTCGGGATCTATTTGTAATAATTAGTACCGCACCTGCCCTGACAAAGAACTGTTTTAGGCCTTTTGTGACATAATCACGTTTTATGGTTTTCAAGCATTTGAAAGTAAAAACACGCGTTATGTTAATAGAAAACGTTCGGATAATAACCCGCCTCGTTCCCAGAACTTGACATTGGTATTTCAATTTTGAACATCTGAGACCGAGCCCCCCGTAGTTTTTGTGAGGGATAAAAACTTTTATATAAAACATCACTCGTGTATTTGAATAAATTATCGATCTATGTGATGTAACCGATCGACATGGTTAAAAATAGTTCACCCACAGTAAATTAAGTAGTAAAATTCATGCAACATTTAAACCTTTAACATAATTCAATCAGTTAACTTACTGATCACAAATGATTACCGACGTTCATCGGTTGGCCAACTTTGATTTAATGCACTTTCAATAGATGCATGCCTTTGTGATAATTAATTATATCTCTCAAGTCAACCACCCAAACGGCCTTCGTTTCATCGATTATTACTTCCGAGTCATCTCATATGCTCACATGTATTATGTAACAGGCCTATTTATATGGCAATATACAGCAGGCTGAAAATTGCTTATCTAAATACGACACGAGTGGCCATAATTCAAGGCTGCGAGAAACACCGGAGATATCGTACGATTTAAAAAGAGTCGTTGTGCCTAATTATAAAGCAATCGAGCTTGGATATGTCAACCCGAAATGGTGTATCATTATTTTGAGCAGTTTTGTCTCCTTTTTTTCGCGAGTGTTGACACAAATTTCTGCTCCATCAATCATTGCCAAGGACAAATGCAGATCATAAAGTGCGAGCTATAAAACTTCCCCCATCAATACGAGCCATACCACGCACACCAGTCAGGCAAAGGTAAATAGTCGATCCAGCCAGACGTGTTGTGTTAATCTGGTAAAACTAAGCATAAAAATAACACTGAACTTCAAAGCTTTAATTAAAAGTAGACTCGAGGTCAATGAACGGGAATTCAGACATTTGTGCAGCACTCGGTGACATAATGCGTATGATTTAGAATATGAATTTTATTGCGGCTTGACAATCTTCGATATTTACAGGCCCTTTTTATTATCGGTTGGGCCATGAATTTCTCTTGTATTGTGTCGATAAGGATGAATTATTCATTAATTATTTTGGAGAAGAGTATTCTTTTTAGATATTGGATTCATCAACTTTATTAATCCACCGAGCTGATCCATCGAGTTATGAAGGGTGAAGCCGAGGGGTGCAGCTAACTCACAAGAGCTCTCCTTAATATGACGCTCCTGACTATCGGCACAGAGCACTATCGTACAGGATTTACAAACACCCATATATACATCCGAGGGGGAGGATCTTGGGGCTTAGCCGCAAAGCTTTTAGAGCTCCAGTTGAATACGTTTTCCTTACTACTCTCATTTTGAACTACTTTAAAGCATTTCCATTCCATTCACCAGATGACGCCAGGTACGTTGCACTTGCTGCCACCTGTTAACGTCCTATAGAACTAATTTTTGATTTAGGATATGTATGATGGAACTTTGTAAACATGGCAAATAGAGTCCCAGTAGCGAGATCAGGGCATGTCTCTGTGGTAGTAGGGAAGTACCTTCTAGTTTGGGGAGGATACACTGGTTTTGTGAGTAACAAAATTGTCATTGATCAATAGAATTAAAGCAAGAATGACCGTGAATCCCTTGAACATTATCTAAGAAGGCAGGGTTCACTTTCACAGGGTGGGGTGCCAATACTAAAATATTCGACACTTGGCTCGCAGAACCGAGCTTGATAATTTATTTATGTTAAAATCTGTGGCAATTTAATCAGTTGTAGTATTCAACATGATGATATCAAATTAAGTATACAGAGTGTAGTCCACTACCCAGCCAAACTAGCGATGTGGGCGATATTCAGCGGATATCTCGTGTGTGTTGATCATAAACGTCACACACAATGTATATCTTAGCTTTAGGAATCATCTTTCGCAGATATCAACTGAACTTTATGGTTGGTGCATGCTTAAGAAGATAATACATTTCCCAGCGCCCAGGTGGATTACCTTTTTCATACATGTTATAAGGAATAACTGAAATGGTGGTCTCGATCTGCTGTCCTACATCTAAAAACTTGGACTGATACAAGTGTTCCTCGTTCAATTCTTGAAGATTAATACTTCATGATATACACCTGCATTTAATCCGATCATGAACGCGTATATGCTATGCATGTTTCAATATTCATTTATATGTATCATATGTACTACCACCCACCTATATATACATGTATATGCCTTTGCAAATGTATTTTTGTATATTAATATCAGAATGTATGGTATATTGTACATGCCACGGTATGCTAATTACACATGTAGTTACATGCTATATGTTATCTACGGACATTTATCTATCCTAGGAGCATCTTGCTCACATTCCTAACATTGACCATGAGCGATATCTAAAGACGAATGAGGTTTGGGTATACCACACCGATATTAAACAATGGTAAGTGATTGTAATCAATGCTGCCATGTATTCCTACTCTTGAAAGTGTTAGTACACACATCCACTATTGTTTAAAAACTTTAGTCTATCACAACATGAAAATGTTTAACCCTGTGAAATGAAAAGTTGTATATGGTATTTTAATATCTCAATGATATTCAATAGGTTCAGAATATTAACAGAAGGGGAATACCCTCCTGGAACCTCTGGGGCATGTGCAGTAGGTGTTGAAGACGCAGTTTACGTGGTCGGAGGGCACACTGGTGATGGAAATAGTAACGCTCTCTACAAGTTGTCCCTCAAAGATGTCACATGGAGTCTAATTCAAATGGAATCAGAGGAGACAACTTTTTCACCAAGAGATAAGTTTACTGCTTGGGAGCATCAAGATAAGTAAGTTGTTACTTTTGATCTTATACGATATTGATTCGAAACTAATTCAGGAGAGAGGCCGGCAAGATATATTACACATGTACCGGTATTTGCAATGAGAAGTAATACGTTCACATTGTAATAGGCTGTATATTTTCGGCGGCTATGGGGTGCCCGACAATTTCTATCTTCGCGGAAATGGAAAATACCACGACGATCCTGGCACTTTTGTAAGTACAGTTGCATCTGAAGTTAATAATGCGTCCTCCAGTGAAATATACTCGATTAACAAGTTAATACTTAAACTGCATTGTTATTTTTCAGTCCCAGAGAGGTTGGAATAATCAGTTATTCTATTATAACATGGATCTAGAAGAAGGAAAGTGGCACAACCCCGAATGCAAGGTTTGTATAATTTCACATACATATACGCAAGATCTAACGTTTTCTTCAGATATATATTATTGTATAATTCATTGTAAATCTCTTCAGGGTCAATTGCCAAGTCCTCGTGCAGCACACGCTGTCACCAAAGTTCAGGATAAACTTTATTTATTTGGTGGTAGACACGCAGATGTCCGGCTAAATGACTTATATTGCTTAGACATACCACGCTTAATATGGACTCAGTGAGTGTGATTTCCTTAGTTTAAATGCCTGATTGTATCCCGCATAGTATACCCTATATCCACAGGATGATTAACTTCAGAGTTAGAGTAGACGGCGAGCTTCCTCCCGGTCGATCTTGGCACAGTTTTACTGCCATGACAGATACCGATCTATTTCTCTATGGTGGCTACACTCAAGAACAGAACCCATTAAGTGAGTACATGTATATAATTTTATTATCATACAAAATCAACAATCCTCGCCTGTTTCGACAGTTGGTCACTAAGTATACACTTATTAATTACACACATTTGATGACTTTATGTTACCTGGTTTATGTTGGTATAGGTGATGCTTGGGTGGTAGACACAACCTCCTCAAAATGGCGGAAATTACGGGTTGCTGAAAACAAAACTCGCCTATGGCACACATCATGCCGATCTAAAGACGGAGATGTACTCATATTCGGCGGCTGTTGTAATAATATACTCAGTCCAGACGATATCAATGTTAGTATTATAACAAGTGAATCACTTTAGTATTCTGTCCTAGTTAGTCAGATGTACAAGTAGATGTGAACTTAACTTTCTGATTTATTTTCATCAATCATTATGTTTAGGACCACACAAACGAACTTCTGATATTCAGATGTTCACCGAGGTCTTTACTAAAGTAAGCGTTTCTCCTCGATTATAAAGTTGAATAATTGTAATGATTGTGTGTTTTTATGAATCGATTGCTGCACCATTTGTGTGACAATTTCTGTAACTATGATGTGGTATTTTCAGTATCTCCCTCGACGCTGTGTATGATCATCGTGAACGCTTGCAGTCTGAGTGGGAAACGCTTCCGCGTAATCTGGATCAAATATTGAAGGCACGAACCGAAGCAGCCAACCCGAAAGCGAACTCAATAGACCAGTCCCCATCTGACACGATAGGGTTCACGTGCACTGTTTCCTGATACGTGGTCACTCAGCTCATTTCTGTGATAGCTTTTATATCGTTAGAGAAAACTTTTTACAAAGGTACCGAAACCATGCATCAAGACTGTTCATTTTTGCCGACGCTTGATCACAGTTAACAATTTTGCTTGGTTCTAAGCGTGCCTCTATGAAAAGAGCTACTTGTTGTGATCAGTCAATTGTCATTGGTATATTATCCTAGGTATATTAGAACAGTGGTTGCTATCAGCGAATCATTGTCACTATATAACTATCCATATTTACTCCGATCTAATTGTGAATAATTTGCCTGATAAATCACAAGTTAGAAAGCACCTTAAGTTTGGAGTTGAATATTTGTGGCCAATTATGCCATCATTTTGCTCGTTATTTCGTATCGATTTTGAAAATAACAATCATTTATATACAGATATTTGTCTCGTATCTGAATATAGGTTCATTTCAAGACTGATGGCATCTCTGCTGCAACCATGTAATTATGAATAGAAATTAAGATAAAGGTGCAAATCTGTTTTATTATTTGAGATTGTTACGCAGTTATGTGCCATCTGTAAATTATCGTCTCTGTCCTAAATGTTGTCCAGTTTACAGGCGAAGAACAGCATAATGACATGACGTGGTCATGTCAGAGTCAACGTGCCAATACGTTCAGTAGCCATGTTTGCGTTTTGCCGAGTTGTTCAAATATTGTAATGTTGAATAAATTGACACTTGCCTTTTTAAATGAAAGAAGAAGTGTTTTAACTCATCTTAGTTGTTTGAATAATTAGTCATTCCATACTCTAACCAACTTTGCAAACTGTTTAATGTAACCAGTAGTACGGTCGGTAGTTAGTAGTGCTAGTAATTGTTACCGTCCAGCCACTTGGACAATCCTCTTCTTTCAATAGTAGTGCTGAATAAGTCCACGAGTCGTTTTCATGATTGTCTCATGAAATAATGCTTTCCTTCTTTAGTGATCTTTTTTTTAAAAACTAATCAAGTGTTTTACAACCATGTGGACCAATGAATATTAAACACCTCGGTGCGGCACCTTTTTACCATCACCCTTTAACATACCTAACAAATATAGCTAGAACATTCTGCAAGTGCTTTTCAGTCGTTATATCTTTTTCTGGTTGCTATTAGGTAGATACAACATAGTCCAATTTCAGAACACGCAATATGTGTCATATCGGAGCCTGAGCAATCCATCTAGAAATTTAGACACTAGGATCGTTAACCTTTCTTTGACCTGATATTTAGCTATATTTTTAAATCGGGTCCCTTTGGGTGCACTTAACCCTTGTCTTTATACTTTAAATAGATACTCTGTCTCAGCAGGTCTCGGTGATCCAGTGGCAATTTGAAATATACAATCTAGAAGAAGAATATTCTTTTATTTAAAATTGTTACACGACACAGTCTAC
>JAXGGS010024450.1:14779-27450 GCA_035585475.1 Armandia brevis | reverse complement strand
CTATAAAACTCAGTATCAGATATTTTAACAATGATGCATTTTTCGGTTCTTCAAAGTTTTCCATCAGTTCAAAACATTGCGCTGAGTTTCTATATTTTGTGTCAGGGGATTGATCGCTTTTCCTTTTTACGGTGTTTAATCGCTAGAAATAACGGATGCCATTGTCTTTTGATCTATCAGATGCACAAATATTTGCTTGTTCAATTGCGATATTGTTTGAGCCACCAGAATCTGGAATGGTACACGTGCTAGCTCAGCTTGGGTGACATAAAGGCGATAAAAGAATGCTACGGAATTGAGCTACAATAATTAAACGTATCAACCTCACATAACATCAATAAACAAGCTGCATTGGGAACCTTTTATAATCCTTCGCTTATCTGCCACAGGTTGGCGATGCGAGCTGCACTTGAAAGAGGCAAACAACCTGGCAACTCGTACGCGAAATACAAGATAAATTCCTGTTTGGTACTATGGCTTGAATCATTGCTTACTGGTATTCAGCTGGGTATCACAGTTATATGGATCAGCGATTTTAGGCAATCTTTACAGCTGTCAGCAGTGATTAATATTTAGTAGTATTCAAAAGAAACTATAGTTACAAATGCCGAGTGTCACTCCTGATGTATCGACTACGAGATCCTATCTAGGCAATCTATAAAGTTCCAATGGATCTGTAAACAAGAAATGATTTTATCAAAATAAATCCATATGTGGGTTCGCTCAACAAGTAAGCAAGTAAATGCAAAAGTTTGAACTTTCTATTTATATACACTTAATCATCTTACCTCGTGCGAAAACACATAATAATGTTCTATTAAGTACATTTTACATATCAGAATATTTCTCCCACATCTATTTAAATACCCAGCGGTGCGAAATTCTCTCCTTGTTTCTCCCGATATTGTATAGGTCTTGCTATGTGCACTTAACATAAAAACAAATTATTTGTACCTATAAACAAGGAAATATGCAAACCGCAAATATCTTTGGAACAACGTTTTCAGAGCTATGACGCTTCGAGGGAGGCAGTTTATTTATGTTGCCGTTTTGGTACTGGAGAAATTCCCGCCATGCACCCGCTAACGTCATTGGCATTCTCCGAGCGTTTGTAATAACAGGCGCCAAATATGAGGAATCAGTTAAGATGGCCTGATGAAGGAACAAATGAATATAAATGGGTAAATGGTGCGGGGACAATAAGCCAAATCCCCTTAGCGCCCTCTCGTATAATCTGTGTCGCACTCGGGTAGCCTTTTTACCACGCCAATAATTCATCCGCTATCATCCGGCCTGATTGGAGAAGTGAGGTCTAAAAGGCACACCGCTGAAAGGTGTGCTGAGGAATGATCAGCCCCAAAACCTGCGTTCCCATCCAGCCGGCCTCACAGTTGACACCTGAAGAATGAGGCTAATGCTTTGGCCGGCATACGTGTATGATGTGTTTGTGCAGATCAATAATATCTGAAATAGATGCGCTCGCCCTGAACGATATGCAGCGATCGTCGGTGATTATAATACGGAATGCTAATTGACATAGTTTGAATTGAAAATGTCGATGAGTGTTGTTTTCATTGGGTAATGATCACTTCATATGACGCACCCGATAGCTTTTGGTTCGTAGACCGACACATGTATCTAGGGTCGGGAATACTGTCTCTGATTATATGAAAGGTTTCTACTGAATAGGAACCTATTTTGATACTATCGTTTGTTTTTGTTTCTCCTTTAAGTTGCTCAGCTACCTCTTTCGATTTAAATGTAACGCAAATTCCGTTCTGGGCGGCCATGGCTACAGGCATTTCCACCACTTTGCTACAACCCACACACCACCTATTCTGTAAAAATAGAGACACTAATGCCTGCATACACGCATATGTCGGCATATCTATCTACCTTTAGAAGTTGATGGAACCGAAATTGTTGGGGCTATTCGTGGAAATGATGAATGTGCGGAGTAATGTTTGCTCGGCTCGCCCTTAATCACGCTCCCGATCCGATCTACCATGATAACGCGGCGAGATTACTCAACACAATTTGCGACATAAATCATCGTATCGGATCAACAGGTTATGGTGTCGTAAAAGGGATTTGGCGGGGCGGGTGATAGGAATGACCGAGCGAGACCCGATGTCAAATAACTCCCCGCTACGGTCGGAGGTGGCTGGTGGGGGCTGCCAATAAAACCAGAGTAATTGATGGCGAACAAACCAGACAATTTGTGCTCCATCATTTGCCATGATTTGAAATGACACCAAAGTAGAAATAGGAATAATATGAGTTAGGTTTTGGGACTCATGTCTAACCTACAGGTTTAGCTTTTAAACCCATGCAGTTTGCTCAGCAGCGTGATGGCATTGTCCATGACACACTTATTGCTAAAAGAAAAGCACAGCATTTAATTGTTCACCCTTAGCTTAAAAAATGTCGATTGAGATAATGAAATCGACACCGAGCTGAATCATTGCTTTCATTATCTCGTTAGAGGTCACACATTATTCGCGTAGTCCTAAAAACCAAGAAAAACTTAAGCTTTTCCATTAGTTTGTCGTCAGTGAGTTTACAACCCGCGGACAAATACAATAGCTGTAACTTTACCCCCAGATCAGCACGAGTATTAATGTTTGATATTGTAAAACCAGTAATTCCTCGTTTATTTACCCCAGTGGGCTGTTTTATGGTAGGTTTGATGGAGCGATCGTAACGAGAGCGGGCAGCGAGTCTGAGCAGGAGACGGGGAGTGCACGATCGCACTGGTATTCGTGCTGGTCTGCTCGACTTAGGGTTTCTCCTCTAAATCAAAACACAACTGGCAACTATACTTCATGGTTCAACAGTGTACACATTTGTGTGTACCTCGGTAATTAGAAAAAGAGAATAAGCAACTTGCTGTCTTCATAATATAGAGTTTCTGAGCTGGTTTGATCATCATAAAATGTCTTTACACGACTTAAGTGATTGCAAAAAAACTCCTTCATCGTGGATATTTGCATTAAGGTGTTTGTCTTCCTTCTGTTAAAGAGAACATGACGAAGAAATCGATTCGCTTCAAGAAACTTCCGTTGAGGTGCATAACTTTACATAAGCAAGACATTGATGGTAGCTTTCTAGAGGAAAGCCACACAAGGAAATTACGTCTTTGCATCTTCTTTTGTTCTATGTATTGATGGGAAGTGACAATAGTATCGCTATCTCTCTCTGCAGGAACCTCTACAGAAACAGTGACAAAAGACCGAGCATGGTTTTTCATTGTCTTTCATCAGCACCTTAGGTGCGAATTTTATGATCCTCTCCTATTACACACTTTTACTCACCTTCACGGTTCAATACAATTGTAGTCTCAATGTAAGACGTGAGCCTAACTGTTATTTTGCAGATCTTACAATCCTTCCATCTATGAAAGCCTTGATCTGAAAGTATGGCGGTCACAAAATGTCTGCTGTGAGAATTCTATAGTTGCATACATGCAGTCATCATAATAATGTGTAAATATAACGTTTCGTCACTGCCCGCTCTCTAAGTGGCGCCTTGCAAAGTTATGTTTAATTCACTTTTCCTCTCGAGGTTTTCGTGCCCTAATTGGTATATCTTTATCGTCACATTTCGACGAGCTAAGAAAATCGTCTGCGGGCATTAACGCAGACACTAAGCGATAAAACCGAATGGCTCCTGATCAGCCTAAAATGTGGTCAGGTTCGTAAAGTGGAAAATATGGTGCGCCCAAATTGGCTGTGTAAAATTATTTGTCTACCCGATGGCTCGGAATGTTTGCGCAGGAGCTGGAGACTAAGTGCTCGGGGCCGAGAACCTAACAAACGAATGACATGACTCAGGTTCCAAAGTTGAAGCGATTTCCTTCCCCTGGTTATCTACGAGCACATCAGAGTCGTTCAACAACAGATGGAAAGGAGATAAAAGTGGATGTTAGGCGGGAGTGTTTCCTCGATCGTCTGCAGACGCTCAAAACGAGACTGAGGAGACAGCACAATCAACGCCGTTTATGTCAGGTCGTTGCGGCAATAAACCCACATGCATTATCCATATTAATGTGTTCAAATTCTGCTGGAAACATTTATGACTTGTTGCCCATGATTTACGGGCAAACATCACACCTAAGCAAATATTCAATGGAGTATCCTCAATTGTTTCGTGCTTCCATTTGTAATCCCTGGCAATAACAAGATTAATCTTGCACTTGTACCCAATGCAGTATACGCTATTCTATGGTTTGCCACTGTCAATCTGGTTCAATCTAAATTGTTGGCAGACCAGTATAATTTGCCCATGCAGTTAGAGAACATGCAATACGCAGCATGCCTCATGTACTAGCCTTGGAGTCACCATGACCTACTTAGCTCTACTTCTTTTGGAATTAGCTGTTTTGGTTTATGCGGATGCCAATGAAAATAAAGCTTGAAACCATGTGTTACGGTTAATACTCACGTCCCTTACTACCGGGTACCTTTTACCTCCGTAACCCTTCTCTAATTGGGGGGATGCTGCTGACGCTATTCACTGGAGGCTCAAGTGCATTACATACCATCACCGTGACACTTAAAGCATCCATTCAATTCCGACTTGATACTGTAGCCGTAAGAATTTATCGTCGCATTACCTTCCCATTGTTTAATTTGCACTCGTTACAGGTCATAAAATACACTTTATCTACTGATTTATTTAGGGGAATCGCCGGATGGAAAGCTAAAGGAGGTTCGTGCTCAGCAGGTTCACCGGCATGCTAAAGTGTCGGTGTGTTGGATCGTCATTAGCGTTATATGGAAAGCCCGCATTTTGATAATGTTCACATTATACTGTTGTCACTTTAGTGCCGTCATCCATCGTCGCAATATTGAAATATTCATACGTGAGCGTATCATACCAATAAGTTACACATTCCCTAGATCGTGCTGCGTGGAGACAGATTTCAGGCAGTCATGACTGCCATATAGTTCATTAAAGAGGCATCGCTACGACTTTGCAACTTAGGTACCCATTTTTAAAAACGTTCACTCTGCTCTTTTGAAAGCAGCAAACTTAAATAACATCAGAAGGGTTTGAGTAGCAATGGGTATTTGAATAAAGTCTTTGAATTGCCAGTGCAAGCTTTTACCTCCAGTACGCAAAAACTTAAGTCGCATTCAATTTACCTAGAATCAAGTGACTCTGAGGTAAAGTGGGACTTTCAGAACAATTTAGTGAAAAAATGTTTCGAGAAAACTATTTAAGTAAAAAGCTCAACATACATACGTTGTGTTTTATACTAATCCCTGAAATGGCCAATGCTCGTTTGTCTGGAGGCTTTGCACATTAGTTAGGTTTAGTTATGTGTAGGGTTTTAGCTTCGGGCAGCTCGGTATTATTTACCGCGTGGGACAGGAGCCGTTGCAAGACGATACGCGTATACAAATGATAAAGCCTATTCGTATTTGAAATAAATATCACAAACATTATGGACAATACTCATACATGAAATGGCGAAGCATTATAGAAAGTGTTTTAATTGAGCATGTTCTAAAAGTTTTACAATCTCTCTGGCTTTGTGTCTGTAATCGCTTTTACTCTTTATCTAGGTTATTACACTTTAGCGCACCACTATTTACATATATTTCTAGTAAGTAGGAATGCAGCCATTTGGGAATTGCTCAAGAACATTGAGTATGAAAGCATTTTGTTTTCATGTGAAAATCAACATCCTGCTTTCCACTCGATGTGAGACGACGTTTGGCTCTCAGCCGGAAATTCTGTATCGAAATGTCATGGGTGGGACATTGATAATCCGGGCAACCGAGTCGGGCTCGCGGTTGAGTAGCGCTCGGCGGGAAACTGGAGACGAGGGCAAATATTTCAGACAGGGCTGCGACCGTGTCAGACAATGCACGATGGCGATTTGCATGCAATGATACCGGTTGGGCTCACATTAGGTTTCCAGGAGCTATGGCCAACGACACCGGGGAATGTTTGGCTTGCTATTAATAAATGTTCTCATCTTCATCCGCGCTCCTTGGCAAATATTGAGCGGGAAGCTACCGGTGTTGATTCAGTTGCTAGTTTCTCGGCGTTTGCTCTCGGACTCCTGCTCACCCACACGTCATCGAGTAAAGTTACTTAAATTGTCATAGTTGAGACGTCCATATTTTACCTTTATGCAATCAAATCCGAAATTCGAAATCAAATTATACTAAGTAGCTATAACCTTGACGTAATGGTATTTCTTCTCGTTTCGTGTCATTAAGGCATTATTTGGTATGATTAACGAATGACGAGATTATAGCGACAAGGATGAATAAGCACGCATCAATTGTGCTTGACGACGGTATCCTTTGTTTTTATCAGCAGAATAAAAAACATGGTCTCGCTTTAAAGTAATGCGATTAGTAACTTCTAAATAATAGCTTAGAGTTGTTATCATTATTATACTAGCAGATCGATGATTTAGGTGATAGTTTTCTCTAAGTCTTCCACCACCCACGTTGGCAGCGCAGTTTTTAAGTTAAAGCATCGCGATTAACATCAACTAAACAAATTAGCTGTGAAGCGTTTTGACTGTTTGCTGTCTAGAGCCCCGTTAACCGACAGTAGAACCGTTCATTTGAATTT
Organism: Armandia brevis; assembly: GCA_035585475.1. NCBI lineage: Eukaryota > Metazoa > Annelida > Polychaeta > Opheliidae > Armandia > Armandia brevis. The sequence continues at coordinate 20,853 of JAXGGS010024450.1, read as the reverse complement.
TATCACACGCGCCTATTGTTGGTCCGACTCGAGGCAGCATCTGTATGCAAATTAGGGCAGATGCTGCGGCCATTTGGATTGCGCATCCCCGTTGCGTCCATCTAATTAAACCGTTTCTCCCATTGCAGGAATCTGGTTCCTCTGGCTGACAATAGAAGCTGTTAGCTACAGGTCCTTCCTGTGGATCTGGCATCCCTTGCTACACCAGGAAAACATTTCCGGTGTTGTAGCTACTTCCGGATTGCACCCGAAGCGATTGTGTAATTTACAACTCCTCTCTAGCAATGGCGCACAGAAATAAAGTCTGCCATTCAAAGTTTTATTTCGTTATATATAATAATCCTGTGAACCGAAGAATGATATTTTGTGACTTTCACAATGATTACTACTCTCGGCCATTTCCTTTTAAAGTATTGACGATTTGAACAAAATGAAATACTAAATTTTACAATTTCTGGAAACTCCGCTGTAATTCCGTTCATAGCACATCGTAAAATGAGTTTATATTCATATAAGTGTTAAACTGTGTGGATCGACTGGATAACATGATACGTTATCAGTGACACATTCGGAGCTCTTCGAAATCCCAAGTCCACTCTAGTTTGTCATACATAGCAAACTCTCAATTAGGCTCTTCCGTGAGTATTCCAGTCATTGGTCAACTAGCATTTTAACATTTAAGATTAAATTGAGCTGATGTTAATAAACAATAATCGTCATTCAGATCATAATCCTTACGGGAGCAATAACATCTTGCAAACCAAAACGATAAAATTTAGAAATAAATTGAAAATATATATTCAGACATTTTTCATTTGTCATTTCCTCGAATGTATATAAATAAGCCATATATGGCTCGAGTTACATGTGTAAACGTACAAGCACTCAAATATGTTTTGGAAAACTTTAATGGATTGCATGTTGGACGCTCAGGTATTAACAACCCGCATGTAGTCGGGAGTAATATTTAGTTCTCTTGTAGTCACATCAATTTAACTGATTATAAAACAGTTATAAAGCAACCTCGTCCTCTATCGCGGATGACTCATACCGAAATCCATCGATATGCAAATAATCGGAGAGCATTATAATGACTTGACATTCGTCCGTTTCAACAGTTGTAATGACAATCGCCAAATTCCACTTGTGGAGGGGGGAACAATGTCAAGAATAAATCGATAAATAGCCTAGAAAAAGCACATTTGTCGTCAGGAACAGATGTTCTACTATTTCTGCTGGAAGACAGCAATTATTGTTTGAAATTTGAGTGAGATTTTTTACATCGAATTTAGGCTGATTCCGGGTGATGATAATAGCTGTTTAATCGGAATATGGCTCGTATTAATTCGTGAGTTGCCTGGATGAACTGTGGCAGTTTTAAATGTTTGTGGTTTTGTAATTTGAACAAACTGAGGGGTAGTCAGGACGTTTGACATTTGAATTTGGTCGAAGAAATAAAAAAAGATTATGTTTGAGCCATCCCCTGGAAATATTTCGTACTTTTTTCCCTCTGTGCTCGCGCAACTGCTGATCTCTTTGTTCTAAATTAGATTTTTTGAAATTCACCGTCACCTGTCGATGGGTCTGTTTCTTTTGTCAAAGAATGTGTTAGAGAATACCGATAGATTTTGAAAAAAAGGAACCGTTATAACCCCATGGATACTGATACACGTTGCAGCTGCTCTTCTAGGATTCCTGGAACTTTAATTTTAAATACGTCCAATGACGGGCCGCGTTGCATGTTTAAAAACTCGTGGTTGCCGTCAGACACCGAGGCTGGCGCGATAAAAACTGAAAGGCGTGGTTTGTTAATGATGAATGGTCACCTGTCGTCTGCTGCGGAGAACAAAACATGGCACGAGCACCGGGCCTCCCACTGACCTGGGGTCACGGTAAGAGAGATTTGGGTGTGGCACTACGGGCTCAATTGAGCCGAACAGCCTTTCATGGTGACATGTCTTTCTCCTCAATATATCAACCCATCGGCAAAATTAAAGTCTCGTGTGATATTAAACATGAGATATTTGGACTAAAGAAAGTACAGAAAATATACAAATATACATAATATACAAATCTCCGAATACGAACGGCTTATTAACGGTTATATCGGTGAATGTGGGACTACGCTACACAGGAGAAAAGTCAGTGGACTTCTTTTGATATACTCCATCGAATGTTACTAGCAATCATCAACAGAAAACGTTCCGATATGATTTAATTTAGGTTTATATTAGATCAAATATCCCTATTGAATGGGAAAGTAGCGTCATTCGATACACCTGCCAGAATGAATTAAAGACCTAAATATCTGTAACCTGTTATTGATGATGATCCCAAAGGTAATAAAATATAGGTGTGTTAGATCAATTAGTGCATAACCCCTATTGTTTCAGGTGCAATCTGCATCCACAACCATATAATTCGGACTAATATAGGCGCTTATAAAAGAGCATCAAATTAGCTGCAGGTTTCCAATAATGGCATAATTAAAGTGGTCAATGTGGATGATCAAGGGAGCTGCCTGCTCACCTCCGTGAATGCGCACTTCCTTCACGCTGAGAGCATCACCTGCCTTCGCGGGAAGTGTGTAACGTTACTGGGTGTCACTCAAAACAAGGAGACGCAACTTTAAGGCATTTTAATAACGCATCGGGTTACCATGAGGTGACATAACTAATAAAGGACAGAATGGAGACGGCGGTCGGCTAGGTTTACATTGGATATCCCTGCTGGAGAAGAGATTGCCTTTGTTAAAACGCGCCTTTGTCTCATATACCCCCCGTAACGGGTTAATTTCTACCGGCATAATTAAACTCGCGAGCACAAACGTACACCAATGATGGAGGATCCCGAGATAACGATGCACGTCAGAGTTCACACAAATATATCGAATACGCCGATAAAATCGACGAAGCAGACGAGAAACAACGGTGCGAGATGTTTGTGTAGCGGCTGGCGGGAAGCAGTAATAAATTCTTACCCCGGTTTACACCTGAGTGTGAGCGCACGGCGAGGCAGGTGGATGCAAGCCGGGAACAAAGGTGTCGTCAGATAAGCCGAGCAACAATGCCCCTCCCCGACAATACTGCAGACAAAAACTAGCCCTCTGTAATCGGCAAATCTTAGCTCCCTGTTCCCTTACACGGGTCCTTCCTAATTTTAATGGGCACTCCGCGATGCAAATCATGATCATTTGACAGCTCCATTGAGGTGTGCTGAATACTGCATCAAATACCGTCTTCCGATCAAAAGTCCGCATAATGGATGTAAGGATAAGCCGGAGTGGAGCTTTTTTGTTACACCTGATCTGATATTAAATACTCGGTCGGGTGGCGGCCTGATAAAAGAGAGTGGAGATCAGTTTTCCGGCCGGCAAAAAATGGGCCGCAGAACATCTTTTGGGGGTCAGCCATTTCCCAATATAGCAAGCTGCAGCTGACCGCGTGCGCCCAAATTAGCTTAAATGAGGAATCTCCCCCCACTGACATCTTGTATTTGTTGCCGCGAAACACTTGAAACTTTTAAGTACATTTCATCCTATTTAAATGTCACCCACTCGTCGTGAGACTGGGGTTAGAGGAGGTGCTGCAGATTACTGACGATTGAATATCACGCCTCGGGTATTCCCAGATGCGTGTATACGCGAACAATAAACCCCGCAGCCCGTCTCCTGACAAAGTGTGCCCGTTATAAACCCGGCAGCCTTACCAATGACACCCTGTGATTGTGTTTTAAACAGTTTTTATGATCTCGAAGCCCGTCAAGCGTGCTATTTGTTCATGGAAGGTTTGTTCGCGGATGAGTACACCTAATCTGGGCGGCAGGTGTGGCCGTGATACCGGTATAGCACACACGCGCACGGCCACACCTGGCTGCAGGGTCCGTTAGTCGTGTTCGCCGTGCCCGGGACCTTTGTCTGAGAACACGCGGAGCTGCACCTTGTGCTCTCCCCCATCCGTGTCACTGCTGCAGATGCTAACGGGATGATGACTTGCGGACGAACAGGAATTTGGCGCGAATCGCGGCGATTTGGGGTGGTAAAATTTGAATTCCGGCAGATGCACCTCACACTGCGCTCGTTCCTGCATCGGCATCTGCCAAATGATGCGGGGGTGAAAAGCGGGCACCTGATGCATTGTTCTGTACGTGTGATTTAAATCTACAAACTGTTGTTACGGTTTTCTGTCAGCGTGAACAATACTCAAACCCGTTACGTTTCTCCCGCGCATCTCCCCCTCGGGCATCAACTTTACCAATTACTCTCTCTATTAAAAGTTCAACTGTCCTGCTGCTCTTCAGCATCCAGGCCAGACGACAAGCTAATCACGAGCACTTCTACTGGGAAATTTCTTCATTTCCAAGGTGAAATGCAATCCACAAAACCTAGGAATTAATATCTCTGATGGAGGTGACGCAATCCGCAAAGTTCTCCTTCAAACTAGACTCGTTTGATAAGGAAAGTCTTCATAAAAGTGTGGGCTGATAGTCAATTTAATCCGCTGTCGCCGAGTGCGATCCCGGGCGGGCTGTATTCCCGCGAGAGTCATAACTCATCGTGTTCATAACCTGTCAGAATTCGCCATAAATCAGTGTTGACCAAGTCATTACTCTGTAAACAAGCCATCATCCTTGTATTCAATCCCCCCGCTTTTAGTGGATTCATTAAAGGAACAACATTTCCATGCAGTAATAAAACAATACATTATCGTGCCCTGAAAGGTGGGCTGTCTCTAAGTGCATTAAACTTTGATACCCCTCTTAGTATCACGGATTATTATCGCATAACCGCTAGTCGCTCCGCTATTTTTGTTATAAAAGCATCAAGTTAAGTGTTACTACATAATACATTTAACATTGTCGACATTAGCCGAATCGGTTGATCGTTTTTATGGATAGCACGAATGTCGGTTCGAAAAGAGCATATTTCATTGCGCGTTTGATTGTAGTGAAACTGTGTCACTGTTGCTATGTTTGTGTAAGCAGAGGAAGCCGCAAGCTTGTTTGGTAGATTACAGTGGGGAATGATTCTATTACTATGGAATCCACTTATACAGTTAGCTGTGATGTCACCGAAATGTTTGGACCCGTCCACTCAATCATTATCGAGTTCAGGCCTGTGAATGAGAACAAATAGTTTCACTCTTTGCATAGGTATTCCAGTCGAGCCTGTGTCATCAGCAATGATTTAGCATCCGAACTAAACCAGGTCGAAAGAATTCTGGAACTGGTATCAGAAAGTTACAAAGGAGGGCAAAATATTGACATTTCCCCTTACAAAGCCCCCTCGGAAATGGTCATAATGTGACGGGTGTCGCTTATATTCGGGCCAAACTCGCTTAATGGACAATTAAATGATACAATAAGAAACGATTGATTTGAAAACTACGGCCAGTTGGTGGTTGGCTTTATCGTCACAAGCCCCGACTTCCCACACTTACCATTGGTTACAATTGAAAAGTCGGTGGGATAAATACCAGGACAGATTGTCCTGATGGCTGCTTTCCCATGACTTAAAGGAGATCGGCGAGTAAACTGTGATGATTTAGCCGAGGGCCCGCGATGACAGGTGGACACTTGGCATACTATCACACCGGTAGCACGAGTAAATCCGTGCTAAGTAACGGATTTAAACGCGACACCCACTTCTAAAGCAATTTACCTGATTGAAAATGGTTAAACATTGGCGTCAAAGCCGTATGAGAGTTCCATAAGCCGTGATGAATATTAGAGAGGATGTGCTCGCTAGTTCAAAGGACTTAAGTTTGCTCTGTGATAGTTTCATCTTCAGAATTTTTACGATGCTATTATTAAAACTACAATTTCACATAATGTCAGGTTTTTATGCGTACATGTTTTAGCATCGTTGTGACACATAAATCCACCTCCCTCATCGTTATTTCTGAGAATTCTCCCGCTTTGATGTCTGTTTGATGTGAATTGACACTTTAACTAGTATCACTCATCACTAAAAATCGAAAGCATACCTGTTTCTGATCGATGCGATTTGCGACAGCATGGCGAGGCTACTCATATAGCAGCATTCTGATGCAGCATTTCATTTACTAGATTGACAA
>JAXGGS010024450.1:0-11310 GCA_035585475.1 Armandia brevis | reverse complement strand
TAAACACGAAATACTTAAGCTGCTATTCGTGGAGGCAGCGGGTGCTTTTTTTCTTGATCGTGCCGGAGTTAAATGTTTGTTTTATTTGGTTAATGATCTTAACTCGGTTCGGGTGTCGAGAATTTACCAGACCTCGGCAACTTTAAACCTGTCCTTATATAGTGAGATTCCCTGGAAATTAAATAAAACATAATCTAGGCCTTTGGCGATATCGACTATTACGGCTTTAACACTGCATTAGCATCCACATCTTTCTCGCTAATAACACGGAACGACAAGGTATTATTTCTGTCGATAGCAAGATGAAAGTATCCGTAGATATGATGCTTGATTGTCGCTATGTCGCAGTGTCAAGGTATTTAGCAATGTAACACTAACGACATGGCTTTTTGTCCACCTCTAATCACAGGTGCTACTTCAGTATTATCTATACATATCCGGCAGGAGATGAATACCTCTGCTGGCATTCTTCTTTCCTCTCGTAATTATCCGGCTTTTACATACGCGGAGATCCACACTTTACAAGATGATTAGCACTGTTTGTTCGGCAGAGATGGCTCATTTCCCAAATGACGTTGTCGCACAATGATCATTTGGTAACTGTTTTCCCTTGTTGGGGATTATTAACGAAGCGCTAATGAACACGCGTGCGACAATAGAAACCGGGATTTCTATATCTGACTATATAGCTCCATAGGTATTCGTTGTATGTGACTACAATAGGCTCGCTAATTATAAAGTAAATTATCGGACATTTCTGAGCATGTGGGACACGATTCTATTGTGCATGTGCGAACCGGCAGATAATCAAGAGCGCCGAGCCAATTATTCCCGTACACAATGCCGTTAGTCGGCAGCAACCTGTTCCTCCTTTCTTCCCATTCCTCTCTTTTTATCTTTGTTTCCTATTCGGTATCCTCTGACATATCAATATCCTAATATATCCTCTTTTTACCAGCGCAATACGTCAAATTCTAAAGCGGATCACAGAGGTGTGCAACAATCCGCCTAAAACTGGGCAGATCCCGCGGCTTGACACGAGACACATCGATTAATCTGATACGAATTACAGAAGATAAAAGGTTCGTTTAGGTTTAGCCAAAGAAAGACAAACGTATCAGTTTTAAGCCAATAGCGAATGTTTTAGGTCAACAAAGAAGTATGACATATATAAAGGGCTTTGCGACAGTCCTATTCATCAACCTTATCGAATGTAAGCAAATTTTCTTGGAGCTGGCGTCGTGAAAAATGTTTGCCGTCAGCTTTCGAGAAACTTGAGACTTTTTAAAGAGAATACATCTAACCTAGTTTTGCACAGGTTGTACCTGCCACGCGACAATAATGAGTTCTTAATTTCAGTAAGTATGGCAGTAAAATCCATTAAAGCCCCCAACTTGTTGCCAAGGCTACGGGGCATTGTCACTTGTCACACCACTTGTTGTCCATACTAGGAGGCAATAATGTGTGGCATTTCCTCGAAGTGCTGCCGGGGAGACAAGCTGATACAACCTCAGGCATGGCATTCCTCGAGGGAACTTTCCAACTACAGGTGAGCCATCTACGAGAATACCAAACATATGCTCAAGAACGCCGGGAAATTATGAAATAGTGCTGCTTGATTTCCTAAAAGGGCAAACGAACATATTTGGTAAATGCTTATTTACATGAATGAATCAAAAATAGCTCACGAAATCGCTATTATCAAGAGTGAATAGGTTTCATAATTGCGCTTAATAATGTGAAAGGTCTTGGAATCGGTCCAGTACTTAAGTCATATAAACGCACGTGAGAGACACACATAACGTTCATAACATCATTAATAACATATTAACCGTGATGGCATTCAGTGCACAAGTAAGGCCTGATCATCATCACGATCGAGCGTGGCTGCTGAGCCTGCTCTGCTAAGCAGCGATAAAGCTAACGAACTTTGCCCGTTACACCTCCCTGTAACAGGTGCGACACCTACTAGCGCTCACCTCCCTCCCCATTCCCTGCCTCTTTGTCAGCATCCGAGCAACATCATAAAAAATTCTAATCAGCAGACTTTAGGCACACACAATCTCGCCTCGTCTCGCTCGCATTAAAATTCACATTGTTGCGCGGTATTGTTCCGTTCGATCTTTCTCCGACAATTTGTCGAAGATTTTGCTCGCCCGGCGATGATATTTAGATATTAATGGAAACCAAATATCACGACAAAACATATTCTGGTTTGCAATCCATTGATCAGAGGAAGGGTGCATTTCATTAGTCATTATACGCCTCTGTTGAGGAATGAAACTCACAGGTCTCGCCCGTTTATGAATGCGATTACTTGTTTTACGGTAAGCCGACTCATATTAAAGCCGACCATGCACGCGCCGGGCCCTAGATCGACAGCCGCCACCTTTTCTATCATCTCTTCTCAATCTTTTCCTTCCCGAAAAAACCCCGCATCGCCTACGTAAGAGTTTTCTATTCACAGCGGCTTTAACTGAAGCTATTCTAGTGTGACAATGAAATATGATGACTCTATAGAGGAACGATTTAGATGTTCAATTTTTAGCAGTGGTACGTGCAATGACCTGAAAAGTGGAATGGAAGTTCAAGCTTTTATAATGAGTTGCTGGATTCAGCTTTGACCATGGCGTAAGGCGAGGCTCATGAGACGCCCGGTTTTGGAATATGACAAAGCAATGTTTAGACATTTGGCAAGCGGGCCCAGTGTCGCGTGCCAGGACCATTGCCTATCAACCCCTTCTATTGTTGACAATGTCATCAGCAGCTCCCGTTATCGTGCCAGGTGCACGAGCCCCCGTCCAATCGCTGGCCTCGTTACAACCGCAGCCGGCACGCGTCGCTTACTCACCACAAAGACGCCAACATGCTGTTAAAGTCCTGCCTGTTGTCATTTCTAGGAATTCAGCGTCAAACATCGCTTAAGACGGAGGAAAACTAGCCAAGAGCCTGCAAGACTGTAGAAAAAGGATAAATCTACAGCAAAAGCATCTCACATCAAACTGTAAGTTGTTTATTAAGTATTATTTGCCATTTATGTAAGTTACGGCTTCAGCGTCAGATAACAAAGCACAAAGGCAGAAGCACGTGGCGTCAGAGAGTCTGGCTCAGAGAGGGCGGGGCTTCATGGTGCTGCGGTGGCGCTGCGGAACCAGAGATTTAACCATCACTGCTCACTTTGTATAAAACAGGGAGTTTGGCGCGATTTTATTTTAAATCTGCCTCGTAAGTCGATTGGTGAGGAACTCATGACGAGCGCAGTCCTATGGCAAGTTATTTTTACACTCTTTCATACTAATGAGGCGAGTTGTTAGGTATTAAGCGTGAATAACACCAGTGGTAGAAATTACTCACTGGGCTGTGGTAGAGATGGACGCGCGTCACTCTTCTCTCCTCCGCTAGACATCAGCACATCCACTTATAACTTATTAAAGGTATATTGATGTGTGAACTGCTTAAGCTGAAGTTGTCACTGTATCCATAGCGATTGTTCACTGCTAGGATTAAATTTGTATTTCTAGTGATTCACGTGTGCGCATGCAAGTAAGTTTTTATTTTATTTTCATTCAATTAGTACTCAATGACTCATCGTCATTTTTTTGTCATCGACAGGTTTTCGAGCTTGGAGACCAAGAACGGTGAATGAATATCTAGTCATCCGAGTGTCATCAATAGTCCGTTAACATCTAGTCACCATGCCGAAAGGTTTTCTTGTTAAACGGCAGAAGAACAGAACTTGTTACTCCTGGCGCAGACGAAACTCTGCCGAGGATGAGAGAAGTGATTCGGGCTCGGGCTCGGAGATGGAGATACCCGTCTTTAAGATGGGATCTCCGGACTCGGGCTACGCGAGGTCCCCGGTGAACCTGACGTTTAAACCCGAGGTGGTGACGACGTCTCTGGGTAACGAGAACAACCCACCACCCGAGATCACCGCGCTACCGAAGATGATCACCGCCGGTAAGATGCCGCCCACCCTGAAGCAGCAGCCGTTCCCGGGGGCTCTCCTGCCCGACCCCCGCTTCTCACCCACCCGACCACAGGAGCTAAGTCACAGGGCGAGGATGCTAGGCTCAACCTCGCCGCTCAGTATAGCAGCCTACCCACCGTTCTGTTTCCCCACGTTCGATCGCCTTAGTGTCACATCGCCGAACGCCAAGACAAAACTATCGGTCAACGGAAACTTTATCCACGCCACCACTAACTTTACCAACATGCTGCCGCCCAGCTCGCGGGCTCCGAGCATGACTCAACCAATCGCCAGCGTTCAACTGCCGACTCAGAAGAAATCAGACGCACTCAGTCCCGTCAAACCTCAGACACAGACGACGTTTAGTCCCCGGAAGCGCACCAACGACGGGGACCCGACGAATAAACCGAAAGCGAAAAAAACTAAAGCGATCCGCCGCATACAGTTCGAGGAAGCCGACAAGAAATCACCAGTGTCGGGGACTATTATTAAAGAATTCTCCGACTCGGACGATGAAGGGATTAAAGTCACCACGGGAGACATAGACAGTAGCCTTAATTTCGTGGAGGTGACACCTGAGGCGCGCGCCGAGTTGGAAAAAATCGACAATAAGATCGGGGACTATGACTGCCAGCTGTGCAAGGAACACTACGAGGACGCCTTTCAGCTTGCTCAGCACAGGTGTTCGCGGATCGTGCATGTAGAGTACAGGTGTCCCGAGTGTGACAAAGTGTTTAATTGTCCGGCCAATTTGGCTTCGCATCGCCGATGGCACAAGCCGAGACCGAACAAGAACAACAATAACACTATCAAAGCGGTGAACCCTGCCAAAGCTCCGGCGACGACGGTGCCTCCAGCTCCTGTCAAAGCCGGCATGCTCTCGCCGAAGGGCCTCACCACATTGGACCTGGTGAGCGGGAATCATCATCACACCGCTATCAGCGAGGATGGCGAGGACAGTCGAACCACCCCGAGCCCCGTGGGGTCCATGGCGAGCGACGAGGGCCAGTACGAGTGCACCACCTGCGGGAAGAAGTTTCGCCGCCCTGCCTACCTGAGGAAGCACCTGCTCACCCACACCGAGGACCCGTATCACTGCCACCTCTGCGGCAAGGGGTTCCGCAGCGAGACCGCCCGGGCCAAGCACGTTCTCCAGCATAGCCTGGAGAGCATGGCGGTCAACATGACCGGGCCGAGGGAGACCGTCATCTGTCCCACCTGCTCGCAGCCGTTCCCCAACAAAGCCGCCCTCGAGAGACACTCCAAGATCCACTCGGGCGAGGTGTACAACTGCAAATTCTGCACGGCTGTCTTCTACAGCTCCCCTGGCATGACGAGACACATCAATAAGTGTCATCCCACCGAAAATAGGCAAGTTATTCTCTTACAAATGCCTCAAATTAACCGACCTTGTTAATTATTAACTGGTTATATTTAAATCACCCGGTTGTGTAACCCATGTCGATATTGTATTAATGTGCCGCAGTGTTCCTTTTAAATGTCTACATACAGTGTTTCAATCAAATACCAACGCTTCCTCAAATGCACCGTCCCACCGTCAATATGCTTGATCTGTTGGTCACAAAGACTAATAATCAAAATTCCCACCATTATCGACATAATGACAGTGGTTTTCATTCTCAGCGCCATATGGGTACCGTGGAGACAATGGTCCTGTCCTCATAATCATAGACACAATGAATAACTTCCAAATTCAATTTGCCACTTATTTGATTACCGGACTAAGTTTAGTTCCACATTGATTATATTGAGAATTCGTCATTTCGGCGCTTGTCATTTCTGTATCTCTCTCGTTTATCTGCTGTTCATGGCATGCCGGTGGAGTTGAATAGCGCGGCTCACTGGAGACAAAAGGAGACCGGCCGTCACCTGGCCCGGGCTTTGGTCTCCAGGTGTCGCCGTCTGCTCCCCCCGACTGCTCCCCTCCTTCTCCCAGCCTCCCCGGAGATCAGCGACAGATGATCGCGACCTGTTTAATTCACATCTAAATCCCCCGGCGTGACTCAAACATGAGTCAAAGTGAATGTTAATCCTCACCGCCAGCCCGTGTTAATCACTTCTCAGCCATCGGGGCGTCACTAGGCCGCCGCCGATTGTTCCCAAATTAAGACCACTTCAACTCATTGTCTTTACGCTGCGTTAAGCCGCCGAGTCTTAGCTGCGGATGAGGACAGATGATTTCGGTTCCCTCGGCCCAGCCTCCTCACCGATCCACGGCTCCCCCAACCCCTCCCACCTTGACCTGAAAATCTCTCCCCCAAGCGGACCACATTGTTTTTATTTACTGAAACCTGCCGGACCAAATAACTCTCCCATCGTTCGGTGTCCGCCAGATCTATCTGACGCCAGAGATGATGATTAATTTGACGTGCGAGTCTAGAAATGCGCTGATTAATTTTGATAATTGTCAATCTTGAGAGGCATTTTGGTAGCAGTGGAGACCCCAGCCATTTGTTAGGCATTGCCCCATTGTGCTCAATGGTAATTGGTCCTTCTGTGTTAGTGTGTCGCACTGGGGGAATGAGCCTCGCTTCATTAGACTGATAAAGAGGAGGAGAGTGATTTGTGTAAGCTAGAGTTTACACAATCGTCACCTCCAACCCATCGCATATCACTCCATTAACACTCAGCTACCGTGATTACTATCTCTATACTAATTAAATCATATCTCCATTCCACTCATCTCTTTGTCGTGCGTGGGCCATGCATTTGTGAAGCAAACAAGCTGATGTTTTCTTTACAATGTCAATCAAAATACGTTTTACAGAAGCACAAATTGTAATCGCGACTCAATTTCAAAGTCAAATGATCTCTATCTGAGTTGAATGATTTGTACAAAGAGTATTTATTTTTGTGGCCATGTGCAAGTCATATAAGTATCGGTCAATTCAACGGATGATTATATATATTTACAATGATTTTTCATATTTATACACCTTTGTATTTACAACATGTTTATGTCATCGGTTTATCAGCATGATATCAAACAATATTATTCTGATCAATGTTACGCTCGCAATACTTTTTATTTGTTTACATGCACTATCTGGTCAGTTTTACAAGTTTAGCAATTAGATTAGGCATAGCATAGATTAATTTAATGAATTATTATTAATATATTATCATAACACTTTTTTATACGCCTGTTGAGATATTAATAATTTAAAAGCATGTGTATCTTTTGAACGTAATTAATTTAAATTGTGATTAGTTCGAGTGTAGATTATTAGGTAGTTAGTGATTATTTAGATTAATTTTACGGATTTGAGTCGGTTGGACTTATCAGTAGTCAATCAGACTTGAATCCAATGGGATGAGTTTGCTAGTCTAGAGAATTTCTCGTCGTGACACCAACTGCTATTAATTCAGCTTGTGTACAGAGCAGATATTCTTCTCCTTTGAATCTCAATGTGTGCATTACTAGTCAGTTTGAATCTAAGTTTGATTCAAGTTCGTGGCTTTGAACCTGTAAGCCGGCAATGAATACTTATCTAGTCCTGTAAAGTAAAATCATCCTAGTTGGGGTCGTAAGTAGGTCAAATGGTACCTAGGAAACGATTCCTGTCAGGAAATATTCTTTATGTTTGTGTCTTTCTAGTCAGGCGTAACGTTGATCAGAATTACCGTGTGTGCTTCTAGTCATGTGTCAATATTAATAAATATGTATGTGAACAGTTACAGGAACTAACAATAAGAATATATCTAGTTTTTGACAATGTATGTATTAACTGAAATCACAAAATGGACTTAAACAGTCATAATTATGTAAACGAATAATCTCTGACTTGAAAAGCGTTTGAAACGCAGTGCAAATATGTTACTAAGCGAGCCTAAGAGTGTACATTTTGCGGATTCCGATAATTCGTTCGTAAAGCATTGTTATCGTAAGTAAATTGCGGTTGCTTAGCGCAGCTTGTTCCCACCTGAGCAACCTATTTGATCATTATAATACCAAGGATGCCAGTAGACTTGTTGAATTCCGCGAGTATTAAATTGTGACGAGCTGGTCTATGTATGGATCACTAATCGGGTGTGTAAAGAGGTGGTACACCAATAAGCATAATCATCTGTTCAATGTATCACCTACCTGTATGTACCTAAAAACAATCAATGTTGCTGCGGAAATGGAGCTGAGCTATGTAACTAATTACGTTACTGTTATTGTGTGAAATATCATTATATATATTAATCTATAAATGTTTATCTTTTGTACGTAACTGTATCATATCTAGATGTATATATATAACCGAGATGATATATTTTGTATGTGGATTTATAAATACTTATCATATATATGTATACATGTACCCACCCTGTATCTATTACCATAAATAGTGAGTTGCCAAACCTACCGAACGTATCTATATGTGAAGTGAATATATCAAAATGCTTTCTCTGTATCTGAATTGTGAATGCAGACTCTTGACTTTCATTCACGTTGCCTTACTCTCCATGTCGTGCTTTTGGTGTTGAAATTGTTGCCATGGTTACTGACTGACTAAAACTTTATATCTTGTTGACCGTAAAAAGCGTTGCTGTTAGAAGTTGACAAAGTTATCGACACGAATGTCGTATCATTCATCCGTATTAAACAACAGTCTAAGTGTGCATGTAAGCTAGATGAAAACGTAGTAATTGGTGCCTGAAGTGAATGGGTAATTTATTTCTAAATAGGTCATGGTTAAATCGTTTTGTCACCGGGATCACAGTAGACTTATCTCTTATTTATCGAAATCAGCGAAGGTCTCGTTGAGGTAAATGCTGATTATTTGCTTGATCAGAATTGTTATTTAAATCGCTAAATATATGGGCTCTTTAAATCTAGATGCTATTGTTTGAGTCGTAGTTTGAAACTAAGTAGACATGAAAAAAATAAAGATATCTGCTTTGAATGCGTTCACTGAAACACCTGTCTTGTCATTTCTTTGTTTGCTTTTTATTAAGGACGACAATAGCGTCATCGAACAAACCATAAAAATGACAGCTACCGAAACAATTAATAAAATGTTTACACGACAAGTTTTTAAACATCATAAATTGATCGCGCATAAAGAATCATTTAAAATGCCTGCTCTGTCCGGTTTCTTTCTCCTGACCCGGTCAATAATGGATGCCGTTACTTGAATTGTTTCACTCGCACGTCGACTAATGATATTTCACCGAGCATCTGCAATTTTCGATCAAATTTCTAATTTCGCCTTTGTTCGGATGTAAAATCGCCGGATGAAAGGGCCACGTGATCGGCTGGGGCTGCGGAGGCTGGCGCAGACGGAGCGTCATGCATGCGTGCACTTATTGTCATCCTCTCCCCTCTCTAACAGTAAAATATCGGCGGTAATGAGCGCCTCTCCCGTTATTCATTCATCTAAGCTATATTCATCGCTATTATCGTGTCAAGTTCCCCCGTCATCTGCATATCAAAGCGGCGAGGGGCGAGCGAGACGGGGACCTGCTTTTGTCCTCTGTCTGACATTGTGTGTCGAGTAGACGCGGTGACGACATGCATGCACGTGGCCACGCCGCCATCAGTCCCCGTGTCAACAGCGGGCCTCTGCCTCCCCAGCCTCAAGGAACCGCGAGGCCTAGCAACCTGCTCCATACCATAAAACGACGCTATTGTCTCCACCGCTGCGAAAAAACGCTCCCCGGAGAATAAAAAATAAAATTAGTCAGGCGACATGTTTCTATAGCCGGGGGGCATACGCGCGAATCACGATCGCCAGTTTTTGGCAATGCTCAGATGCCGCAGCCGCAGTTAATCAGCGCAAAGATCCCTCGCATCTCCCCTTTTGTGCGGCTTAAAATGGACCCTCGGGCAGAATAAATTTTATTTGCCTTAATTCTATTAGGTTCAGTCATGCGCTAATTTACATTTTCATATTACGAGTAGGGAACCGGGCCGGGTGAAGTCGCCAGCACCAGCAGCTCCCTTCACGCTAGACTGGACATAATTACAGGCGCACCTGCAGGAATTCGCGCGTCAGATGGCGATGAAATAATTTGATGAAGTTGACAATAATGCACCTCTACGTAAGGCCCGCGGACGGAAACCCCTCCAAGTGACACCCGCTAAATACCCCCGCTCTCCCCTTCCTACAACCTGTGACGTAGTGTCATTACCGGCGCTCTGTTTGTAAACACGACCCTCCGTTTACTAATTACTGAATTACTGTTATACCACCACGTCGTGCCACATCAGGTGGTTGATGCTGACATGTACTTGAAGAGAATGACCGATGACGCGCGGAGGAGAGCTAGGAGAAGCGGATGTTTCATTCAAGAAACGCTGCCACTTTTAGCGACAATTATCAAGCGAACTGATCGGAGCGCCGCAGCAGATGGACACCCGCATCCAGCATCGCCATTAAAGTTTGCTCGCAGCAAACACGACTGGAGACTAAACATAATAAATCTTTCCTGCTCGATTAATGACTCGGAGATCGCGGTATTTAATGGGCATGGCGAGGGATTGGTTTTAAAGCGCCGATGATGAATTCCTTTGATGTGTCCGCGCAGCACCATTAAACAATAGTAGTTACAATTTTTTAATTTATTGGTATTTCGGGCAGGGATGTCAACTTTTGAAGGGAACGAGATTATAATGGCGTTGATGCTGGTTCATTACTACTGAAGCTGGCAAAACAAAACAAAATAGTCAGCAACACCCAGGGATCTGTAATCTGATATATATAATTATATACCTGGGACAATAGGAAATTAATCAAAGTAACTTTAGTGTATGGTTTAGATTTAACACTTCTGGTTGATTAGTTCCACATAGATCTCATTTTCATTTTATTCAATTATACTGGATAGCTGTTGATAGGAGTACGGTGAGTAGATTAAGATAGGTAACCATTGTCAGAATGCAATTGTCCATCTCGAGTGAGAATGGGAGCGGAGTTTAAAGCTTTTGGAAATTCCAGTAGACTCGTGGGCATATCAACATTACTAATTTAATTCTGAGTTGAAACTTCCAAAGCTGTTTATAAGATTGTTTAAACGAACACTATCGATGGATAATAGTTATTGCCTATGATGAATTAAATATGTAATGTAGATTTGTTGATCCGGGTTGTTGGTTACTTCCAGAAATGGAAGTAGGTCAATTGCATCTGCATAGCCCATAACTGAATAAGGAAATCTTATAATTAGTAGGATACATGGGAAATTAAGAGGCTGGACTATGATAGGGGCAGCTCATAGGGGAATTGGACCAAGACAAGATAGAGATGCAAGTGACGACAACCGCATGTTGGTTGCACTTGAGCTGATTATAATGATAAGTATTAAGGGTTAAGACTCCCTTATGGCAGCTG
>JAXGGS010024228.1:2468-14516 GCA_035585475.1 Armandia brevis | reverse complement strand
TACCGACACAGTCTGTCCGCTGTCAGTTTCCGTGTTTCCTTCGTTCTCGTTTACATGATTTGCATCACCGTTCGTTAATATTTCAGCTTGAGAGTTGTGATCGTGTTGTCTTGTGGTATCTTCTATAAGCGGGTCTTGTTGTTCGATATTTACCGGTTTAGCCGGGTGTACAGGAGCGATATCCGTGTCCATGTTATTCCCCGACAGGCGAGCACGCGTCTGTCCCACCTGGCTGCGATCCTTGTCTTCTGTGTTCATGCTGTTTCCGCTCTCCTCCGCCATCCTGTGGGATTATTGAACTAAAACTAATATATGATCGATCGGGAACACATGACAACATGTACGGCTCGTGTGTGTATCAAATTGTAATAACCCGTATATACATGTCGTGTACAGATGTCTCTCCCATTGGCTGAGTCGGACTAAACAGCGACTTGACCGTTGGTACCTGTATATTGTGATAACGCTTTATCGCATCGTGTACCGTGGGATATCGATGATCAGCGAGAAGAGGAGGTATTGTAAAGCCGCCAGCTGTGATACCGCGTGTCCTCAGCGTACACCTGCCCCGCGATACAGCAGACAAATCACAATCACGTGAATCATCACCCGGAATAATACCAACGCTCATTAAAATTGTATGAGAAATCGATTTTACATCCAAAAATTCATGGTACAGTTTTGTGCACGGGTGTGTTCAGTTTATAATGTTAACATGCGTGGGTCTGATCAACACAAAAGAGGTGCGTTTTATTAGAGCTGCGTTATTATTAAGGTAATATACCCATTGACTGTGGTTGTGTTTTTACAAAGCCACAGATGTTTGCCTACCAACCAGTTTCAGTTCAATAGAACTACTTCATTAGCGATGCAGTTACAGTTTATCATAAATGAATCTACTACTACTTAGAAAATGTAGCTTGTTAATCAGAGATCGATTACCCAGTAGATCTAACGACTTGCCGATTGATTCTGGTGTAGGGGTTTATATAACTAATTTTCATCGCCCTAGATCTCATAGATTATATAACCACAGATCAGAAGCACCCGCTGGTTCAAGCTCACCTTAAACAAGAAACGATTAGTAGTTAATCCAAATCCCGTTAACGGTAGTATTGCGTCTGACCAACACTCGCTGCAACGCGACTTGGGTACTATTTCCTAGACAACGGACATTGATTATTCATTGCAATACCAAGAACCCACGTGACTCTAGAAATCTATTTATTATTCATCAATAATTCTACTCGGGCCTTAGTGTATCTTCAAACCTCAAGCTCTTTTTACAAATTTACATACATATTATGATAATAATAATAATGGCAGATGGCAATAATCCATATTCATAATTCACGAAACAAATGAATCAATGATCTAGTACACATTATACTGATTTCTGGATAGTGTGCCCGGGTTTCTTAATCACGACGCACCACTCTCGATATCCGTCTTAACAAATTGATAATCAAACGTGGATTTATATGACACGCTCCTTCTGCTGATCTTACCATACTGATCAATGGTAGCTCAGATCATTGACCATACATATGCTTGTGCTTAGATCTAGCGATAGAAAAAAAATTGGTCCTGATTTTAACCCAACCGGAAAGTGAAGCGATTGTCGAGTTAAAGATAAGTGTAGTCATTAATGTACTAATCATGTAATTTGGACCATGTATGTCGTCATGACATAATTCTCAGTAGGATGATGACATTTCGGTGCATTTCTATGAAGTGCGCGATGAACGAGGCTCTCGAAGCATCTCGCCTTTAAGTTTTTATTCTGCGCAGAGCCTAGTTCTAGAAGTTTAAAGGCTTTGTCCCTAGGTATAACATATTCAGGCAATGACCTACTTTACAGGGACGATTACACCCGACTCAAAATGTCACAACATTTGCCTTGGAGTAATGAACACAAAATATTGTCAAGACTTCCATAACGCCTTTTACGTGTGCATATCCAATAGGAGAAGGGAAGAGCGCACGCAAACTTGTGATCTTAATATCTTGTTATGATTACGGACGAGGGCAGAAGAAGATTAAAAACACTTTAAGGGTGTGTGTGCATCTTTGGGGTTTTAATTTTCATGCAAGGCAACAACATTGAAGAGCTCTGAGAATAAGCGCGGCTGGCTTGCGGCATGAATGTCCCACATCTAGGGCTGGAGAAAATTAGACTAATCTAATTAAAGCTCCCGGGTGCAGGTTTACAGGCACCGTGTACTGTGTCCCCAGCCGGCTGCTAACAGGCCCGCCGGGACGGGGAACGGGGCGAGGCTGTCACAAGCCGGGAAGCTGAAGAAAGATGGCACGGCCGGGGTGTGCCATGAAGAGACTTCCACCTCCCTCCTAACCCTGATCACGCTCGTCCGTCAATGTGCGGCGCGGCGACTACAAACACAAACCCACATCAAATGTAAACTGCTCGATATTCGCTCATTTCCATTCTCTCGTTGGCCGTGATTGATGAGGTTTTGAAGCGCTTACAGTGGGGCTTGTTTCTGATGGACGGCTGCAGAGGTGAGACATGGTGTCCGCACAGGGGGCGCCGGTTAATTAGCTAACACAACTCCGCCGCTGTTTGGACAAGGTAGCATGAAAACAAAAAAACGCCAAGTCACGCGCTTTTTGTGGAAGAGTTCATGGTTGGTGATTGACTCGCTTGTCAGCGTTCATTACCGGCGACAAAAGGCTCAGCTACGCGGGAGGAGGAAGCATGCGGGAGAGGTATGCGTCTCCCGCCGTCCCTAAAGGCGGGAAGCGGACAGGTCGTGCCTGTGCGAGATGAAGGAGAGGCGTTCTGCGCACCAGTGCCACGCAACAAAGCAGCCAACATCGGACCGAACAGAATACTGCTCCCCCGGGCAGTGTTTGATTTTTCGCGATTGACAGCGGTTAAATTGATTTAGGGAAATGGCGGACGTGATAACCTCCATACGTTTGTGTGCGTCATGTCCACGCCTCTATACTTGTAGTTGGAAGTCAACAATGGAAATTCTGCCATATGGCGGAGCAAAACGTGCAACTTTCCCCACTAGTATCTGCCAAAAACTAAAGATTGATGCTCAGATCGTGATACCGCTTATCTTGAAGGTCATAATGGCAGAATGAAAAAAAATGCAAAGGGAGGACATGAGTTATCGGTGGCCTCTGGATTTTCGCGCGTTTTTTAGCTATAATCCCGTGCGAGCAATCGATAGTCGGTCAGGTGGGATCGTCAACTTTCTCAACACCGTCGGCGATAAAGAGTTTCTGGTTAAATAAATTATAAAGTTGATTTACACCCTCCAGAGAACGCAAGCTGCCTGAATGGGCGGCGATATCCATTATAAAAATCATCACTCATAACGCACCTCGTATGGGGAGAGAATTTCATGTGATGGTTGAACACTTTGAGAAGGTGTGCCTTTGCACCTAAAACTCGCGTCTCGGGAGACATCGTTTAGTTCTGCTACCCATCCTTCCCAGCAACATATTGAAACACCTTGCAAGCTAAAAACTTGAACGCTGATGAGATGATGATACTTGAGATTGTTATTCTAAATCTAAAAGCGAAATTAAGCCCAGCAGAAACCGTTTGGGGCAAACGATTTGAGAGCAGCGACATGTGTAAGTCGTGACCTTAAGAATTTCAATGTGCGAAATCTAAACATTAACTTTTGGGAGGACTTGTGGCAACCATCGATCAATGTGACTTATGTACAGCATTATACACATTCCTCCTGAACTATGTCAAAGTAGCTGGCAAACGGTTGATGTTACTCAAACCAGAAGTGGATATATAAGTAGGTATGTGTGCCGCTGCTCGGGGATAGGGGATTCCAAAGGGCGGGGCACAGGCGACATACCCGAATTCATTCCACTAGTAGAAAGCGCATCCCTGTATCTGGCATAAAGGTTGTCACATCCCACACCTACTGTTGCACTGACAGAGTAAGTACTTTGTACTTGGAAAAGCTTGGTAGTTATCCAGGATCATCACATTACACCTTGGACAAGGTGACGAACAAGGTCACGTCATCATCTTGTAAGATGACCCCATGACAACCACCTCGGCGGTTAAAGGTCGAGTCACGTGTCACCGCCCGAGTCCATCATCAGATCGCCGAGGACGACGCGACAGCTCGTCTAATTACAGTCTCCTCTGGTTTATATGGGTCTCAGATTTAAAGATCGGGTAGGATGCGGTTAACGGTAACGAACAAGGTGATCAGTGGCTCGCTAGCGTCTCGGTTGTCCGGCCAGGGCAGCGGAGGCCGACAGATTGCATCCTACAAGCGGATGAGCGAGTAGATGGATGGCCAGGTATGTATTTGCGTGCATGTTTAGGGTTTAAGTAGCTGGCTTTGCGGGAGTTCTATCTCATAAACCCTCCCATTTATGCTCGCAGCTATGTTATTGCCGAATATTGGGTGCATAAAAATAGCCATACTCTTCAAAACTAGTTCGAGCAAAGCCAATTCTCAAGTACAGAATCAAATTTACTCTTTTCACACCGCTGGCAGTACATGAGGTGAAATTTAAGTTCTAGGCAAATAGCCGAACATATCGTGTATCACTTGTTGGTATTTCTCTTTTGAAGGGCATAGGCTGATTATGTCTTATAAAGTAAGAGATAATAAATAGTGACGGTAATTGGCATGGACCTGTTGGTGGGCCGCTTAACTCCCCGCAGATATGATTGACAGGGAGGCTGTAGGTGCATGGCTCCTCGTCCTCCGGTTGGCTGATGGAGCTCCCCTCCATCCACTCGGCACGAGAACAGTCCCTGCCTCCGGTGGAGAGAGAGAACCACGCGCTGAGCCGGCCCGCCTCTCCCGTACCCCGTCTCCCCTCTCCTCGCCGCCCGTGTGAGTGTGTGTGAGTGTGTGTGTGCCTCGGGTTTGGGAGCGTCGCTCGGGTGTCTATAAGGCTCCGGTCTAGACATCATCATACATTCAGCTTTCATCGGGACTCTATCCGCCGTGAGCCGTGCCAACTTCAGGATACCTACCTCCACTCACTATTTACGATGGCATTAATCCTCAGATTGCTTTCAACAGTAAATTGGATTATCGTAATCGCCTTATGCCTCTTCCCAGGTAAGTCTCATCTAGCTCGTTTAAGCATCATCGACTCGCTGTTTTATCAGCAAAAACACGACGGATTAAAGATTGAAAATCTTGGGCGGGACGATGCGATAAGCTGAGAAACAGCGTCGGGAGAGATAGCGCCATCTGAAATATTCAACACCATTATAAATTCTCCCATCTCCCCGATGTGGAGACGATTTCCCCGGTTTGCTAATCTTAACTCCCCTGCACCTGTTGATGTTGCTGCACTCAATTCTCCTTAGAGCTCCTTAGCTTCCTCGCTTCACTTACAACTTGATTCAGCCTCTGATTAATCGAGTTTCGTATGCAGAATGAGGTGCTGGTATTAATATGCATAAGGCGGCTGTCATATTGCACATCTCCCGGCCGACATGGTTCTGAAACTCGCATAAATATAAAAGCCCCAAAACAAACGGAGCAGACGAAGAATATCGGGCTGGGTACAGAAGATGCCGACCGAGGGCCGCTTAATATCGACGCGAAAACAAACGGGCTGTAACCTAATCGTTCCTGACACGTTAGACAGAACGATACTCGATCAGAAAAGCGCGGGGTGTAGGCAGGAAGCCGGTATTTATCTGCTCGGACGCTCTGATTGAGCTACTTTGATTGAGCACAATACTCGTTGTCACCATGGCCCGGGATGAGGACGTCTCTGCCTGCTGGAGGGCGATCAGTCTGTGGCGGTTCCGTGTAACACCTGCATCCCTCACCTGAAGCCGGCATCAGTCTTCACACCCACCCCGGCGCGCGATATACAACCCATTACTTACTACCGGAGGTGTATTAAACGCAATTATATCATACCGTATGTTTTACTGGGTATAGGCCCACTTGTAACGCGTTTCTCCTATTCTATGGACTTGCTGGCTGGAGGTGTGAAAAAACCTACTTGGTAATAATCGCCCTTGAGGTGGGACAGCGCGTTCTGGCCTGGGCTTCACCACATCGTTCCCATGAGAACCAGGGAGGGGAGATGTACGCTATACACAGCCATTAATTCATTGTCGGCTTAACACCTGCACTAAGCGATGTGATATGTGGCTTAACCGTAGTTACCAAGGATACACGCAAGTGTAACTTGAACTACATCCCTAGCATGTGATATAGTTAACACCGATATGCCCCGGCAAACCATCTTCTATCATACATCATAAATGATACATTGAGTTCGCAGATGGCTCACCACTCGTGGTGCCGAACAAATCTTTGTGCAACTCCTTTAACCTTTGTAAGGCAGATGGTTGTCTGTGGGGACCGCCGGGATACAGAGGATGGAGGAATTTGTTGTGCAAGTCGGCAGCATTCTGCCTTTTTTCTCCCTTGTTTGTTATCACCCACTAAAGCACTGACGAACCGTGGCTAAATCACTTTAAAACACACGGAAAATCACCTGGCCGCTGTGAAACGATACAAGCCGTTGTTAGACTTTTTATTTTTATAGAAGCAGCGCGCCTTTTTGTAACGTGATATAAACGTTTTAGAGGAGGCGAGCTGGGGATTCTGACCCCGTACATCAGTGTTAAGGGTGAATCACGACCACTGTGCCCGTGGACATCCCCCGCTACCACATCCACCTCGTACAAACCGGAAATTAGTCTCTTCATTAGTTATATTACTGCTCGCTGGTTGACTGTAACAAGCGTTTTTCTTGACGCACCCACACCGCGACAATCTCTCTTAGGTGATGTGGGTGGTTGCCCTCTTGCACCTCCGGCGGTGATAAAACAAACTAAAAGCTATGTTCTGCTGTGACATTGTAGATTGAGCCAAGTCCAAAGTTTCCATTAGCAGGTAATAAATCAATCACCAATTTAGTGCAGTTTAATCAGGTTTTTTACCAAAGCCTCGGATACAGTTGATACTCTCTGATTAAATGTTTATCCGCCGAAATTGGTTGATTTCATACATACAGATGTTAATCAAAGACTGGCTAATTTCAGCTTGGCCGATTTTGATCGGGCGTTTTAGAACCGGAAGTTATCGATCTCGCATATACTTCCTGAACTGAATTAATGCTTCCCGACATGCCACGCTGATCGTTAGTCGGCGCACGCTCGATTTCCATCATTATTCATAATTATCATTCTCAACGACGTGTCAAGATTGGCTATTTTAGCGAACAGTCCATGCCCTTAGCGAGCAGGCTGCCCTAGAATTAGAGTAGCCCTGACAGGGCCGGGTCATGTCCCCCAATCAGACGGCTTCTGCGCCACAAGGAGCGTTAATCCATCGTCGTTTGTCTTCCGGTGACAAATTACTTCTCACGAGTTTTCTCGATCAGGAATTTGACGCTTAAACAACTTGTAATTGCAGCAATGTCAAAAGATAATGGAAATTTTATTTGTTTTCACAATAACAAATAGGACAGACCAATCTTCTAAATCTATCTTCATCACTTTCTATCGCACCAAACGATCTAGAATTGCAAGCAAAAAGTTTTAGCAGTAAATCGACGATAAGAGAGAGGAACTTTGTCAGGTCTCGACAATTTTTTCAGCTCTTAATTTTACAGCCAACATCGGCTTGTAACGCTAACAATCCTTCTCTGACAAGTTCTTAGTTACCATGGCTCACAACAAATGAAGTTAGCGCCGATTATTTACGATCAGTGTACAAAGAATGTTGCTTTCCAGTCAAGCATTTCAGCAACTGGCTGATATTTTTCTACGTGTCATTAGTTTGAGCGAATAGACCTGGTGGCTTCCTTGATGTATTGCTTGTTTTGCTATGGTGATCACTCTTTGCCATGTCGATGCAGTCAGTCCGCGGACTCCTTGGGCCACCGGGGTTGGCCAGGAACCGGAACTAGATGGCGTGCTAACGGCAGACGTTGTAACCAAACGATCTCATTGTCTTATTGCACAAATTCCCCTATTCCCCCCGGGGCAATGTTGTGCGTGAGGTACTTAGAGCATTCGTTAATGAAGGCTACTTAGTACGACAAGAACTTGTGTATGACATGAATGGAAACTGCGTGTTTTAAGCTGAAAAAGCACCCCTCCTAATCCTGTGAGAAGAACCTAAATAGAAACCCATGTAGATTCGGCAATAAAAGCTCTGCCCTGTCTAACCTTCCCTGAGCCATCCCTTTGATGTAGAAGCCGTCTATTTTCTGTTTTACGTTCGCGTCCGATATCAATCAAACACTATATTAGATTATTAATGACTCGTCCAGACTATGAGACTTATATTACTGTCAGATTAGTATAATCCCATGATCTTTAATTACCTTTTTCACATAAAATCTGTCCTCGCTAAGGAGAAGCTTTTCTATTAGTGATTGTAAAGAATACGACATATATACTGCCTTGTTATACTTCGATAGATACATTCGTACATTATTCATATGGCTACAAAAGAAAGAGAGTCGCTTGATAATCTGGTTACTGTTGTTTTTACAGTCATCTGCGGCGAGAGATGCGAGTTTCCTGCCTCCTGGAGGGGTCGTTGGTACCAGGATGGAATGGGAGAAGTCGTCATTGGCGAGACGAGCATCTCTAAAAAGGGGGAATGTCTGGAACGACACCGGGACTACTATCTCATCCAGAACAAGTAAGCAGTCAGAACAGGGATGTGTGGCTATTGTTTACTCCAATAATAAGCGAGCGTGGCTATTTTGAAGTTGTTAGATGCCGCCAGGTTCTATGAATAAGAGATGAATGGGTGTGTTCGAAGGGGGGATGCTTTGCTCAGTGAGCATGTACAAGTCACGTACGTGAGAAACTGACATGCCAAACTATAACCGAGACTTGTCTGAGTCAGGAGGCGGCCTGCTACATCTCTAACACCGCGCCGCACACAGCCTATTGTTAAATCACAATAAATTAATTAATCTCAAGGTTAATTCGCTAGATCAGCCCGGTTCTCCGCACGTTATTCGCCAGCTGGGGAAACTCTCCTCAGATATCTATTACTATTCCAAGGACATAAGTTAATGAGCTCCCCGAACGTACCGGGTCCAGGTCAATCACCACCATGTTCATATGACCGCTACAAAGGACAATGGCGTCGTGACACGTAAATGATGCTATATTTACACGCGCATGCACGCGATCTCTCACGTTTTTACGTTCCGCCTTAAGGGTTAGGGAGACCCGACCCCTCGCCCCCCCCCCTCTTTTCTGCCCCATTTCCGCATCTCCATCTTATTACCGAGCGACATGATGTTGGTATTGGCTGTGAGAGGAGCCGATGATGTCCTGCACATCTCCTGAATCTGCGGTGTGTTACACAGGCGGGATGCTGGCAGTAGCTGTATCAAAAGCTAGGGGTACTGGGGATGAACCATGCTCGGTCCCATCTGTCACGTTTATAGATGAGCTACGCTCCTCTCCCTTTCTGTCTCCGCAGCTGACCGTCTCCAGGCCCTACCCAGCCCGATGGAGATGATTATGAATGACGTATGCGTCTCGAGACATGTTTTATCGGGGATTTATCAAAAGAAGGTCACCACTTTCGTGGCACCTCTTCAGGAGATTTCCTCGGGGTCCTATATTAGAGCGAAATATTTCATTTGCCACTTAACCAGCGGCCCGAGTTTTTACCATAGTCGGGAGTCGTACGTGAACGGGACATTACAGGGGGCACCGTAAATATGTCAGTGTTTTACTCCCAACTGTAGAGCTTTCCTGCCTTTTCACTAGCTTGTTAAAGGTTATTTCACAATCGACCAATCTTGTAATAGGTTTCGATCTCAGCTTTGGACCTCTTGCGAGATTGATTAGCCACGGAGGAGGAGCCGGGCCTGATAAAAACTATTACGTCTGCCCGCGCTCTCTTTACGTTCGTACGTGTTTAGCGGCCGTGGATGATTTGAATGCACGCGCCGCCAGGAATGGTAATATCCGAACGTTTCTCATAGCACGCCATTATCCCCGGCCGGCGGTTCGCTGGCGTCGATGCCCGACACCACCCGGCCCGAAGTCCCGGCCCGGCCTCACCGGGGGAACCCAAACCGGGCAATTACAGGTTCTCCCCGCCATCCCTCGGACTCTAATGGAGACATCAGGTAGCGCCAAGTGGAACACTTGATATTTCAGCTTTGCCTAATTAACCGAGGTATTCGGGTGCGTGACGGTCCACCAGTCGGAGCAAAACTAAACCAGCTCCAGAGGTGCGCGATCCGACGTGGCAAAATATTTACAATCTTTAGCGTCTGTTCTTGGTTTCGCGGGTCAAATAGTCACGGCCGGACTCCTAACGAAGATGCATTCAATGTGCGAAGAGTGTATTGCACCCCTCAGACCTTCTCTAAAATTGATGACCTTCCCGGCTTTTTATAACACAAAAGAAAATGGATTGTAAAGCCTTAAGCTCCACTGCTCCGCCAATGTACAATACTTGGGTACTAACTAGCGTTTGCTAACAACATTGACTGGGAATCTGTTCACATTGTGAAGGTATCCAGTCTCGCCCGTCCGTCGGTAACCATTGAGGTGCCAATCGTTAGTTCTATAGCCGGGTAATAAAACAATAGTAGCGTCGAGTGGCCTCTTTGGCTACAGACACAATGATAATATACCTACCAATGGCCGAGGGCATCTGGCCCCCATCCGCGCCCGATTTAAGGCCGAACAAACCGAGGGGAAGCGGGCGGAAGGGGAGGCGTTTACCGGCTAAACGAGAAATTGAGGCGGCCGGTTGAGGAAACTGTGAATACGCGGGCGGGAACATCGGTGATTAAATACTCTCCATTTTATCCTCGTAAACACGCGTGTGGTTTTTTACCCACTTCCGGTGTTAAGGGGGCAATCCGGGCATATATCCCACTCAATGATGGCGGCTGGAGTGATGCTAGAATTTCTCTACGACAGCTTGAGAATGGCCGAGCACACGAGAGCAGGCGGGCGATCGTTGAATTCAGGCTGCGATTTGATGAAAAAAAGCGCCGGCTCATCGTGAAAACGAAGACGACTGACGATCTGGCAGGCTCTTTAGGCGCAACACGGGCAAAACAACGCGAGAGATAACCTCGAGACTAGGCAAACGCTCATAAATCATCGCGACGGAGTAGATTTGTCAGCCTCGGTGTGGAGCACACCTTGTAATCCCAATTATAAGCGAACGGTTTTTGCCGCCAGTCACCCTGGGTCAGCTGCTTTTGTGATTAGATCCAGTCACAGCTTTCTCACTTTTCTTATCCTTAAACCATTACCCGCTTATCTTCAATTCGGCACCGATTTCACATCTCCCATCGGACGCTCTGTTTGTGTAACGTTTTTTGCTACTCAGCGCTGGTTTTACTGAAAAAACGCCTCTTTATTCGACTGATTGGATGGGCTGTTGATTAAGGCTCTAATTAGATTCGTTGCGCGTCAAGGATGTTTTCAATCAGGAGCTGGGCCGGCAATAATTGTCGCTTCTTATAGACGAGGTTATCCAACAAAAACACGGGCAAACACACGCACATTCCCCTCCGCCATCCCCATCCAATTATTTGTTGACGCATGGGTGTATTTTGTTGATTCGTCAAGATTATATCCAGTTATAAGTTTAATAGAGTGTCGCTGTCGATGATATCAAGGCCGGGGTCGAGGGGTCGAGGTGTCAGGGAGGGAGCGCTCTCTGATGACGGATTCCATCTGGTTTACCTCGCCTCAATCAGCGCTAACCGGCGAACACTAATCTAACTTTATTCTCACTCTGCGGTGTTTTTATTACAGAAACGAGCACTGCCACCAGTGTCTGATCATTATGAACCGGCACCATAACATCATACAGTACAAAGAGAGTAAGTCATTTATATTCATGTTTGATTACACATCGGGGTCGACAAATATAGATGGCCGCCGCGCCGCTGCCGTGTTAACAATGGTAACTACGGGCGCTATGGTTACAGACCAGCTGCCCGTCCCCCTAGCAGGACACTGGCGACTTATATCAATCCCATCCTAAATATATACGATTACAATAAAGATAAAAGACTTCAGGTATGATCCTATTAGAAGGAGAA